>JASEVX010000092.1:600564-729444 GCA_031761405.1 Serripes groenlandicus
CTTCTTTTGTCGCAATGATTTCAAACGTCATCTGCTGCAGATGCTTGAAAATGCGTCCTTTGGGGTAAATGATATTATCTACTGATTTCTGCTCAGTAATGATGGTTATAAAACTATAAAAACGTATGACAGATGGACAAGTTTGGTCCCAGTCAAGCGGTCAAGGTCTTGTAGCATATGCGTGCTGGTAACTAAAGTGGTAAACATGCCGCCCTTAAAAGGCGTTTACTTTGATGTTAAACAGACAACCCGGTGAGTTCATCCTCAAACCAGTGCAACAGTCGTTATGCTATCCCCGCATTCCTGAGCACAAAGAGGGAAGCCACAATTACCATGTGTCGAACATGTGCATTTCCGCATACGTTCACACGTAGGTGCATTACTTCAGTGGTGTAGTGGAAGAGCGTCCGCTTCGGGTGCGAGAGGGCGAGGGTTCAATCCCCGGGGGGGTCAATGATATTAATGGCTGCTCACCTTAGCGCTCATGGTTGCTGGGCTACCATTACGACTGACGGGTTTGTGTTAGAATAAAAGGACCAGTAGAACTAGCAACTTACACAGGAAAACGCCGTGATATAAATGATTAAATTGTTGAAAGCGAAGTAATACTCTAAACAATCAATCAAATGAAGTTACAGACGAAGAAAGGTTGATCCCCTGTTCTAATCCTTAAGTAGTTTCCACTTACAGACGAAGAAGCGTAGATCCCCTGTTCTAATCCTTAAGTAGTTTCCACTTACAGACGAAGAAGCGTAGATCCCCTGTTCTAATCCTTAAGTAGTTTCCACTTACAGACGAAGAAGCGTAGATCCCCTGTTCTAATCCTTAAGTAGTTTCCACTTACAGACGAAGAAGCGTAGATCCCCTGTTCTAATCCTTAAGTAGTTTCCACTTACAGACGAAGAAGCGTAGATCCCCTGTTCTAATCCTTACGTAGTTTCCACTTACAGACGAAGAAGCGTAGATCCCCTGTTCTAATCCTTAAGTAGTTTCCACTTACAGACGAAGAAAGGTAGATCCCCTGTTCCAATCCTTAAGTAGTTTCCACTTACAGACGAAGAAAGGTAGATCCCCTGTTCTAATCCTTAAGTAGTTTCCACTTACAGACGAAGAAAGGTAGATCCCCTGTTCTAATCCTTAAGTAGTTTCCACTTACAGACGAAGAAGCGTAGATCCCCTGTTCTAATCCTTAAGTAGTTTCCACTTACAGACGAAGAAAGGTAGATCCCCTGTTCTAATCCTTAAGTAGTTTCCACTTACAGACGAAGAAGCGTAGATCCCCTGTTCTAATCCTTAAGTAGTTTCCACTTACAGACGAAGAAGCGTAGATCCCCTGTTCTAATCCTTAAGTAGTTTCCACTTACATACGAAGAAGCGTAAATCTCCTGTTCTAATCCTTAAGTAGTTTCCACTTACAGACGAAGAAAGGTAGATCCCCTGTTCCAATCCTTAAGTAGTTTCCACTTACAGACGAAGAAAGGTAGATCCCCTGTTCTAATCCTTAAGTAGTTTCCACTTACAGACGAAGAAAGGTAGATCCCCTGTTCCAATCCTTAAGTAGTTTCCACTTACAGACGAAGACAGGTAGATCCCCTGTTCCAATCCTTAAGTAGTTTCCACTTACAGACGAAGAAAGGTAGATCCCCTGTTCTAATCCTTAAGTAGTTTCCACTTACAGACAAAGAAGGGTAGATTCCCTGTTCCAATCCTTTTGTAGTTTTGACTTACTGACGCATCTTGATGCATCTCGTAGCAGACGACTAATACAAAAACTGTGGCAAAAGAAGGAATCAATCATTCATTTGCAATTCCTTCATTTGCAACAATGTTTATCAATTAATTTCATAATCATTTTTCTTTCATATCGTTTGTAATTCGTTCGTGAATCCTATTTTCAAATCGTGTGCTGTGGATTTGATGGTAAACGGTTAAGGTAGAAGGATCATATAGACTCTGGTGAAACTGTGCCTATGGCGTGAACTCACCTGGGCCTTCACTGTTCACACGTAACCACAATATCTTGTTTCACAAGACATCTCTATTGTATCGTAACACTGGAAAATTGTATAATCGCGATATTTGAAAGTAAATTAATTGCATTTCTTAACCATTTTCCTCATATAGACGCTTTCTGACGTCTCTGCAGCAGACGGCTTTTTGAAAACATAGTGACAAAAGAAGAAATTGCACAAAATGTGCAATTTCTCCTTTTGCCACAATGTTTTCCACTTATTGTCATAGGTTATCCATTCAATTATGGAGATTTTCTATTTTTTGACAAAATATGTTCAAAGTCGTCTGCTGCAGAATTGCCTTATGAGGGAAAGGGTTTAAACCCTTACCACATACGACAATCTGCAGCAGACGAATTTTAAAATCTTTACTCAAAGCTATCCAAACTATTTATCAAGGAAAGTATACTCATTGAAAAGAGTTGAAGACTTTGTGGCAAAAGGAGAATTATGAGCAACGTCTCCTTTGCCAAAATAGTTTCAACTGTGTCGTCTGCTGAAGAGGCGTCTACATGCGTCTGTATATGGGAGAGGGGGAATATGGGGGGGGGGGGAGGGGGGGGGGGGGGGCAACATAAGTTCCACCACTATCGATGCTTTCGTTGCAGATACAACTAGCGCCTGAAAGAAAAGTGAAACAGCAGGTTGTGTTAATAAAATGAGTCTGATGGTATAAAATGAAAATAACCAGTTAATTTGCACGATCATTTTCCGTTTATTGTATTCCATTTGTATAAAAACACGGAAAGGAACTTCCTACGTGAATGCTTTTATCTTGTTTGATGCCACGATTGCATTTCCGTTAACACTTTCACACTTGCAAACGTATTTTGAAGCATCTGAAACATTCGACTTTTGAAATCATTTGTGACAAAATGAGCAATTTCTCAAAAAAAGCCATCATAACTCTGCTCAACTAGTCTAGTTTCATTTGTAGAGATTTCTCATATATTTGCAATAATGTTTTGAAAGTATTCCGCTGCAGATTTGTTGTATACGGACAAGGGTTTAGAGTGAATGACAGTCGTAGGATTCAATGAACGTTCCATCGAGTATTCTATCTTGAGCGTCAATCGATTCAGTACTTCGGCTGACTTTGATGCGCCTTTTATTGTTGGAATTAACATCGGATCGATGTCAAACAAATACATTTTTAAAACTTCTATCTTTTTGACGTTTATAAAATTGCCTTAGCTTGTGAAAAGTCCTATTAATGTTCTACAATTCAACTCATGATATATGCGTTTGTTGATCTGTATTATTGTGACTTTCGGCTCGATCTCCATAAGGAGTTTTCTTTTCTCGGCGATGTTTTCAAACACAAAGTATGATGGAAATGAATCCAATTAAACTGATATCTAAAAAGGGTTCGTTCAAAAGGAATAACAATTAAATGCATACGTTTTCGTAATTTAAGGCAAATGCTATTCATTATCATAACCATATATGTCACTCTTGTACAAACAATGAATTGTATATATGAGCCGTCCCGCGAGAAAACCAACATCGGGGCCTCTGCGTAATGTATCGACCCAGATCAGCCTGCGCAGTCCGCGCAGACTGATCCGGGCCGACACATTCCGTCTAAGGGGTATAGAGGTATTGCGAAATGATTCCTGAAACAGAAAACTCAAAGGAGGTAAAAAGTGTCTAACCGGGTAAGACTTTGCGGCATGCTTAGGCTCATCCGGGTCGATACTTTACGCAGAGTCCACAATGTTGGTTTTCTCGCGGGACGGCTCATTTTTGTATAATGGACTTAACTTGAATAAATACATCATACTTAATTGATACGTTACAGCTAAAGCAACAGTGACCTTAATCCTTTCCCTCATACATCAAGTATGCAGCAGACGTCTTTGAAAACATCTCAGGTAAATATTTAAAAAGGTCTGTTTATAGTTATTGAATAGAGTAGAAAACATTGTCACAAAAGAAAAAATTGCTCAACATGAGCAATTTCTCGTTATGTCACAATGTATTAAAAAGCTGGCTGCTTCAAATGCGTCAAAAAGCGTCTGTTTGTGGGAAAGGGTTAACTAGTGAAGATGTGTTTCAGACGATATTGGAAACAACATGGACCGCGTCTAGCGATTAGGGGTCTTATTGACTATCTAGTGGGTTGTTGATTGATTGATTGATTGGGGTTTAACGCCGCGGCCAGTTCACCTACTCATGCATTTCCTGGTTTTCTCAGACCAGTACTCCACACAACAATCTTCCCAAGCAACTGGCTGCTTTTCCACATAGACTTAGCTCATTTGTGGAAGACGAATGTCGCATGTCGCATTGACTTTTGTCAATCGTCGGAAAGAAAGTTGGCCGAGCCGGGATTCGAACTCACAAGCCCTGGATTGACAGCCCGTGTCGCTACCGACTGAGCTACCGGGGCTCGGCCTGGTGAGTTGTACATAATATAACGTTACATTGGCATATACTTAATGGTGTTACATTTTTAGATATTTTATCAGACGATTCCGTTATGTATATGGAACGCCTTTCATGTCTTATGACATGTATGTTGTGTAGTACATGTATTATACGCAGTACATTTTCATGCATACCGAGGTACATTTTTGTACATATTTCATTTGACATCGTTCATTTTGCAATGATATGCGGTACTTTCATCGTTATAATTGGTGGTTCGTCAATAGTATGCAGAGCAAAATGTATGTATACAGTATAACGCCATTAAATGATGTATAAATAACGCCATATGCAATAACAACAACATTATATGGCAGTACACATGACATTATATACAGTAAGTGTTTCGATACATGTGGTGGTATTTTGATTATGTGCAGTAGTTTTTACCTTAATACGTTGTTTTTGATCCCAAGGTATGATAGATGTTAAAATATATAAAATATACGTGGGGAATTATTAGATATGTGTTAATAAAAGAACTTGCTCGCCATGAATTTGGCAATTTACATGGCGGAAACAGCACTTTCCCTTTTATTATGTTCGGTCCATACTACTATGGACATGGTGTATACAGTATTACATGCAATATATATATAAACCTTCAGTCTCGCGAATTGTCCACGCACCGAGTAGTACAATACTAAAACCTGTATCGCTACTGAAACATGTATAATTTATATGCGGACGGTGAATACCCTATTTAGACTGTGCGGAAGCGCCCGCTCGGTTGAGCCTACATTGAACGCTGATGCATTAACACACGACATCGCAAGACGTTTGCTTTTTTTAATATATCCTATGATTGGTAAAAAGTCATATTGATAAGTTTCATTTGTCTTCCACCAATGAGATAAATAAAATAGTATGGGAAAGTAGCCAGTTGTTATGGATTTTTTTTCGTGGAGTACTAGTCCGCCGTGATATAACTAGTAAAATTGTAGAGAAACGGCTTTAAACTGCACTCAATAAATAAATAAATCGTCCGAAATTATTTGTTAATAAATGAGCTCACACAATATCAATACATCAAGGCACATACTTTAGCATGACCAAAACATCTTATAATACAAAATATGTTATATAATGAAGCTTGAATGCAGTTATGTATTGTAATTGGTATAGTATTTATAGTATGCATCTCTCAACAAGTGTTCTGTCTTTAATTGTGCTATATAACCATTAACATATTCAGTCGGATCTAAGTTATTTGTCCTACGCGTCATACAATGCTGTGCACAACTTGTCAAACATGAAGGGTGGTGAAACAAGTTGCAAGAAGTCTGAACGATCCTCATAAAGGGATTAAAAAAAAGAACATCTACTGAATTATGATCACATACGGGTTTGTAAAGCGTTTGGATCAATTTCCCATCTTCCGGTTAAGTTTACAAAAGTCGACAAATAACAGAGGCAGCCACAGATAACGCCGCTAATGTCATGAATTATTGTTTCCACATGAAAATAGTTAGGTCACGAAATCATTGTGTGGAGTTACAAAGCATATTCAGCACAAGTCTCTGTTCTCTAATGACTGACATGGTATGCTCTTGGGTCTCCTTTGCATGCGTTGAATTCGTAACCATAAACATAATTATCACTTGAACTCAAGTCTTTGGTGACAACGTCTATTGATTTCTAACGCAAATATGAGCCAGTTCTTCGGAAAACGTTTAAGTTGACTTTTGTGAAGAGTGATTAACCAGATAGGTATACGCGCTTCACATGTTTCTACTATAAGCTTGTTAGATGTGGATTATGATAGGCCGGAAAACGTATGAGTGTGACTTTTGTGAACAGTGTTCAACCAGATAGGCAGGGGCGTAGCTTTGCAATAATCAATGTGTAGGCCGTCTCGTGAGAAAATCAACATTGTGGACTCTGCGTAAAGTGTCGACCCGGATCAGCCTAAGCATGCCACACAGGCCTACCCGGATAGACACGTTTCGCCTCCTGTGGATTTTTTGTTTCAGGAATCACTACTCTATACATTTATCCCCCTAAGACGGAATGTGTCGGCCGGATCAGTCTGCGCGGACAGCGGCAGGCTGATCTGGTCGATACATTACGCATATGTCTATCGCCGCAGCTGCATTTTGGCGGGCATTTTGAGAAAAAATGTGAAGGCACGTGCCTATAGTGCCTAAATGGAGCTACGCCCCTGATATGTATACACGCTTCACATGTTACTACTATAAGCTTGTTATATGTGGATTATGATAGGCCCTGGTGATCTGAACCTACCGTTTTCAGAAATACAAACGTGTACTTTTTCCGACAGATGTGCTCAATTATCACTTCGACATGACTTTTACACGCAGATGACACTTTTCTGAAATCACTTTCTATGTAATTTCGTGAAACTAATCATCGGGGGATTGAAAAGAATCGAAACTAACAATTCCATCACCAATTTCTCAAACTCAGAAACATCACCGAATGTATAAGAACCTGAAGAAAAACGTGCGTGTTTGATGAGGAATTGAATTAATCTTTGTTACTGAAGTCTGACAGCATATTTCAATTTATCCTGTCGCGTCTAGCAATTTCGACCCGATAACAGGGTGCCGTATATTCCTTTTGATCCACGTCAGTTGGTCACGTGATAAGCTGGCGGGCACCTGCTAGACGGGACTACTTCTTTTAGCAAGCGTCGCTGTAAATTCGAACTTCAATTGATAAAAACAGCAAATATCGTCGATAAATTGACAGCGATTTCAGTTGTTTAAATAAGTAAATATTTAATTTAAAATAATTCAGGATAAATAGAATAATAGGTTGGTGCCGTGGATTGAGAAAGTTTATCTGGCTCGGCACCGTAATTTATCGGATTCGCATTCGACTCACCCAGAGACATGAAAACACATGTGTTTATATGTCTCTGGGCTCACCCGATAAATTACTCCGCCTTGCCAGATAAACTTTCTCAATTCACGGCACCAACCTATTATTCTCTATTTCCAAGGCTAAAGCCATGGCAAACTGTTGTACGCCAGAATGTTAGTTTGATAAGAGTACTAACCAATGAACCGCGTCTGGCGAGATGCGGTCCTGTTACATCGCCATAACGGGATCATATATATTTCGCTGCCAAAGGCAATTAAAGACTTTTTGCAAACATTGCAGATTCACGTGACACAGCTCGTAACGAACAGAGTCTCCTAAAAATTACATTGTTTCCCACTTAGACATTACATTTTACAAAATGTCCATGTTGGACGAAATAGGTGGTGGTCCAAGAGTCGACTCTGTGAAATTCGTCAGTGAAAGAGATATACAGATAAATTAACTTAATAACAATTACACGGACAGTGAATGCTCTGATAGGATGTGCGGATTAATTAAACACTCGTTATTGTTGTTGTTTGGTGACGTTGTTTACCCTCGCGCTCGGCATTAATGCCATTTGGCGAGCATAAACACTCGTATGGATTTGTATTTATTTATATTGGCATGGCCTAGTCATATGGGGGGGGGGGGGGGGGGGGGGGGGGGTCTTTATGCATATTCGTACATTGACGTCGGATAGTGAGGATTCTGGTATGAATGTAAAGATTAATTAAACACTCATTGGAAGCCGCCAGGAGGCGGCTTCATGAAGGGATGCTTTTAATTTTCGGTCAAGGAAAATATTTAAACCTGCCAGCGTGACCACATATCTTGATTTCTCTTTGTCCTTTCTAAGTACATTAATTTAAGGTAATGACTTTTAAAACATCCCTTTTACACTCAATATACATGTGTGAGTTTTACAAATTAAAAACAAAAGTCAAAGGCCAGTATATTAATTGAATGTATGTACATTTTTATTTAAGCGAAATTCATACTGTATTTACTCTAGACAGTAAAAAAGAGAACCCTTCTATTGAATTTGTAAATGTAGTCTGGTTCCTTAAAATTACATGCTTTGATATATTACGCAGTAATAAGACGAAGAAGCCTGGTCCCGTATTCACTAAACTTTTCAATTTAGATATTTGTCTAAATCTAAATCTTAATATTTAGTCCACGTTTTAGATTTAATCCGTATTCACCAATGCGTTTTAAACCGATCTCAATTTGGTCTAGTGTGTAAATGTCGTAAGCGGCCACGCAGCGACTCTGGTTCCCGAATCAAGTTAAGAGCTAAAATAAAAGACAGTACCATTCATCTATAGTCTATTTAAAGATTTTCATTTTTATCGCAATTTCACATACATTTTTCATTTGCTTTGCTTTTAATAATCTGACTTTCATGCTCAGTACATACTGGATTCAAAGTTAACTTTGAGTACAATTGTCATCGCAAAATGCAGACATGAAAAGATTTAAACCACAGAAATATCTGTTTCAAGATCAATTTCGTTCTTTTTCGCTGTTGCAGTTCCACATTTCATGAATATCGCGGTAAACACGATATCGGTCTATTTTGCCTAGCCAATTTATCACGGATGCGATGTGAACATCCAGAATACTTAAATGAAATGAAATCTTCTGGTTCTTACAAACAAAGTGTGATCGGATTAACTGAACTGTATTTAACTTATCACTGTAAATGTAGACAGCATTTCAACTCTTATATCGACTGGTAAATTTACAGTTTGAGAAATAAATTCAAGTAAACTTTCAAGCACTGGTTTAACGTTTTCAAAAAAAAATGAAACTAATTCCTATGTTAAGCCTTTCCCTTATACGTAGCACATTAAGTACAAATTGGAACATCTTGCTAAATGAAGGTATAATTTATGGACATAAAGTAGAAAACATTGTAGCAAAAGGATAAATTCCTCGTGATCAATTTCTCTTTTTGTCACAATGTTTTCAAAAGTCGCTGCAGCTATTGTCAGTCTTTCGGATTACGTGTACATAGAAATAGGTTTACTTGATTTTCTGAATGCTAATCACGACACGAGTTCTCATCAGTTTCGTCAACTCGAGATTGTGCGTTTGTAATCCGACAGCTTTGATTTTCAATTGCTCAATTTGCCACAATAATTTCAGCTCTTTTCAATTATCTTACTATCATTTATAGAGATTTTCTATGTTTTGTACTTGATGATTTTAAAGTCTGTCAGAGTAAACATCATTGAAATAATTGTGGCAAAAGGAGAAATTGCTCATAATGAGCAATATCTGCATTTGCCACAATAATTCAACACTTTTCAATTATCATACGATCATTTATAGAGATTTTTTTTTACTTGATAATTTCGAAGTCGTCTACTGCAGATTTGTTTCATGTGGGAAACCCTTATCCATTATCATGACTTACCGATACAAACGAAAAACAGATTTTCTGTGTGTCAGCATTATTTGATAAAACATTATCATAACAGGGCGTGTATTCAATACAAATAGTTGATTGTTTTTGGTACTAATTTAAATTTATCATAACCTCTTGTCCATTTATCTTTAGTATTATATGTCACTTTTTATGATCAGCTTAACTCTAAATTATCTCATTCACTTAAAACACAGACCCTGCCAGGTTAAATATCCTAAATAAAACTTATATCTTCAATAATCGATATCAGCATTACTGACTACAGATTCAATTGATCTATTGTTTGTGGATTTAAATGATCTTTTTTCTTATTTCTTCATGTGAAACGAAATATTGCGGCTTCGTTTTGATGCTTTGCATCAAACATCCGTCTTGCACGGATTTGTGTTATTAATATAGGCATCATAGTGAAAACTCTGGTTAGAATGTGCGGATTAATTAAACACTATCATACAGATATGTTATTTATATAGGTATCGTCTGGTGATCTTTCGGGGGTGTTTTTTTTTAATGCATCTGAGTACAGTGAAAATAATAAGACTCACCAAAACCTTCACTGTCCGTCTACATGTAATTCAATCCCAGATGTATCATTGGACAACATATAGACTTGTAGTCCTATCAGTATTGCGCTAGTTTACCTTCAAACTAAGTGATAGATTTACTGTAGTTAAACGCATGAACTTATAACTTGTGTTTGTCAGCATTATAAGGGATAATTGACTGTAGTTAAACAAATCGACTTACAGTGTTTGTTTAACATCGTACTAAGGGGTATAGTAGGTTATAGTTACTGTAATTAAATGTTTTTACAATGATTGTTTAACATCCTACTAAGGGTTATAGTTACTGTTGTTAAAAAAGACATACAATGTGTGTTTAACATCATACTAGGTACAAAGTTACTGTAGTAAAACAAATGGACATACACTGTTTGTTTAACATCATACTTACGGTCATAGCTACTTACAATGTTTGTTTAACATCATACTAAGGGCTATAGTTACTGTATTTAAACAAAGAGACATACAATGTTTGTTTAACATCATACTTAGCTATACAGTTACTTTAGTTAAACAAATATACTTAAAATGTTTGTTTAACATCATACTTAAGGTCATAGTTACTTACAATGCTTGTTTAACATCATACTATGGGATTTATATACTGAAGTTAAACACATGGTCTTACCATGTTTGTTTAACATCATAATAAGATATATAGTGATTGTAGTTAAACAAATAGACTTACAGTGTGTGTTTAATATTATACTAAGGGATAGAGTTACCGCAGTTACACAAATGGTCTTACAATACGTGTATAGCATCATACAAAGGGGTATAGTTACTGTATTTAAACAAATAGACATACAATGTTTGTTTAACATCATACTAAGCTACACAGTTACGTTAATTAAACAAATATACTTAAAATGTTTGTTTAGCATAATACTTCGTGTCATAGTTACTTACAATGCTTGTTTAACATTATACTAAGGTATACTATAAACTATAAAGTTACTGTAGTTAAACAAATATACTTACACTGTTTGTTTAATATTATACTAAGGGATATAGTTACCGCAGTTACACAAATGGTCTTACAATATGTGTATAACATCATACTAAGGGGTATAGTTAAACAGATAACTAAGGTACATTGTATATAGTTACTATAGTTAAACGAATAGACTGGCAATGTTTGTTTAACAACCTACTAAGGTATATAGTTACTGTAGCTCATCGAATATGCTTAACGTGTTTATTTAAATCATAACAAAATGATATAGGCTCGTATTTATATGGTTAAAACATGGACTTACACTGTCTGTTTAGCTAAGGGGTTTTACTAAGGGGTTTAGTTTTTGTAATTAAACAAATGGTCTTACACTGTTTGTGGAGATTCCAAATCGCCAGGCGCAGCTCAATTTATTATACTTAAGTGCACTACACCATGGCCGCAGCGACTAGGGATTGATCACGGGACGCCCGATTATAAATCCCCGAGGCGTATTAGTCGGCCAAGGCGGATTCCTCGACAACGGATCAGAAATCGAGTATGTTTCAGAACTGTTCGCTTCGCTGAAACGAAGTGGGATTTTTAAGGACAACGTGCTGTATTCAGTGTCAATGAACCAACAGCCATGTGTGATTTAGAAGAATATTTCGGATTCAGTGACCATTAAACCTTAAGCATTGTGTGTTCGAGAATAATAGTTCTGATTTAGTGCCCATTATACCTATATCCTTTTGTGTAAGAGAAGAATGTTTCGGATTCAGTGACCATTAAACCTTAAACATTGTGTGTTCGAGAATAATAGTTCTGATTTAGTGCCCATTATACCTACATCCTTTTGTGTAAGAGAAGAATATTTCGGATTCAGTGACCATTACACCTTAAGCATTGTGTGTTCGAGAATAATAGTTCTGATTAAGTGCCCATTATACCTACATCCTTTTGTGTAAGAGAAGAATGTTTCGGAATCAATCTCAATTAAACAAAAAGCCTTGTGTCTTCGAGAAAAATGTTTCGGATTCAGTGTCCATTGAACACAAAGCCTTGGGTGTTCGAAAAGAATGTTTCGGATTCAGTGTCCAATGAACACAAAGCCTTGTGTCTTCGATATTTTTTTTCGGATTCAGTGTTCATTAAGCCATGTGTGTTCGAGAAAAATGCTTTGGATTCAGTGTCCATTGAACACAAAGCCTGGAGTGTTCAAGAAGAATGTTTCGGATTCAGTGTCCATTTAACTAAAACACGATTTTGATAATATTTATGCACCAATATGAATAATCTATATAAATGAAAGCATAATTATTGAAAAGAGTAGGAGAAATATGTGACAAAAAAGAAAAACTGCTCATTAGAACAAATTATCGTAGTGACGCAATGTTTTCAGAAGTTTTGGCTGCAATAGCGCCAGAAAGCGTTTGTATGTTGAAAAGGGTTATATTAAATACTCGAACTAAAATGAAATCATAAAAATCTGATGAAGGGTAAGGGCAGGTGAAAGTTTTATGATAATATGATGAATCCGTTTTTACATTTAGATTAATTCAACCTAAAGAATATAACTTTACATTTCTCAAACCAATAAATACGTTTGTATGTCAAGTAAAATATCTGCAATGTCTTTTGAAAAAGTTTATTGCAGCAATAAAACGACGAGCTGACTTTTGATTTGTATAAACATTTACGACTTTCTTTTAGGATATATCACATTATGTAATACTATCCGAAACATCGCGATATATACATTTCACAGATACGAGGTTACTTGTATTCAGTGGCTAAAATAAAGTTAACGTGAAAGACTTTTAACTGAATCTCGTTTGCCCTATTATACATATCCACAAATGCTTGCAATAAATTTGTTCAGGTCAAAAGAGACAGCATGAACGACAAAGGATACAGTGGCAAACAAGTCAGTTGGATAGTCTTGGCAACAGCTAGAAAGACACGTTCAACGCAGGAAAGGCCAGAGTAAGCTGGTCTGTGTAGTAATAAGTAAGAAGTTAAGGGTAGATTGATGAATGATTTTTTGTTGTTGTTTGGCGTTGTTTACCCTCGCGCTCGGCATTAATGCCATTTGGCGAGCAGCTATCGTTATGACTACTATTATTGTTTTCGGACTAGTGGTTTGCAGACTATCTAGTATATATATAGATATATACACTACCTATATATATATAAGTTGTTGTTGTTGTTGTTGTTTTTTTTTTTTTTTTTTTTTTTTTCTTCTTCTACGCGATGAATGATTGATTGGGGCTTATGGTCATTTTCAACATTGTTTCAATCATACCACGGCGGCCAGATCACCTAATCATGTGTTTCCTAGCTTTCCCATACCAGTACTTCACGATACAAACTTTCCAAGTAACTGCCATGGCTACTTTTCCACATAGCCTGTTGGCCCATTGGTGAAGGACGAATGATGAGTGACGTCTGGCAAACGTCGGAAAGAGTGTTGTCCAAGCAGGGATTCGAAATCACAACTCCTGTATTGACAGCCCCCTTCTCTAGGTTACAATACACCAAAGTAAATTCTTCTTTGTTCCATGTAAATCGACCAGTTTCAGTCATTTTGGATCAAATCGGGCCCGGACAAAACAGATCTTAGCATTCTCTACTTCCACTTTCAAACAAGATTAAAATACTTAAAGTGATCAAATCAATCATTTCCAGTGCATCGTATACACATTCACAATGCATTTAAACAACTCAATGTCATATGTTCAATACATTCTGGTGATGGTATAAACTCATTTCTACACAAAC
This sequence comes from Serripes groenlandicus, assembly GCA_031761405.1. NCBI lineage: Eukaryota > Metazoa > Mollusca > Bivalvia > Cardiida > Cardiidae > Serripes > Serripes groenlandicus. The sequence continues at coordinate 614,548 of JASEVX010000092.1, forward strand.
AAAGTATTGTTTAGGGACTATAGTGTAGACCAGCAAGTCAGCGGATGTATTTAGCGTAATTTGACCTCTACCGAATGAGCTACGGGGGACTCGACCAGATAAGGGTGGAATCAAATCATCAGTATTCAAAATGTACAGATATCTGGGACACGGTAATTGTTACAGCAAATTCCAATGAATATTTGATCGTGTTCACCTACCTTTAAAATCATTAACCCTTTCACACATGCAGACACAGTAAGACACATCTGTTGCTGACTACTTTTCAACTTATTGTGGCAAAATGAGATATCATATTTGTTGAGCCTTTATTCTTTAGCCGCAATGTTTTCAACTCTACTAGATAATTTTAATTTATCTACTGAGATTTTCAACATTTTGACCTACAATATTTTAAAGTCGTCTGCGGTAGATTTGTCGTTTGGGGGGGAAGTGTTAAACCGATTGTATTTTCTAGTTAACACCTACAAACATCAATAATTAAATACACGGTCAGTAGGGGATCTCGTGCTAACAACATATTTGTGTTTACCCCATACACTTCTTTTTAATGAACCGTATTTGTATATAAATTTGTTTGTCTAGTGCTTTACCCCGACTACAACAGTTTTTCAGTTATATCACGGCGTTTCAAGAACAAGTTAAAGTGAGCCGTCTCGCGGGAAAACCAACAATGTGGATTCTGCGTAAAGTATCGACCTGGATCAGCCTAAGCATGCCGCGCAGGCTTACCTGGATAGACATTTTTCGCCTATTGTCGATTTTCTGTTTCATGAAACTCTATACCTGTATCCTCACTACGATGGAATGTGTAGGCCCGGATCAGTCTGCGCGGACTGCGCAGGCTGATCTGGGTCGATACATTTCGCAGAGTCGTAATACCGTCCAGACAACCATGATCGCGAAGGAGGGGAGCCAGCACTACCGTTTAAATCGTATGATACGACACAACCGGGGATTGTACATTTGCCTCCCTCTCTAGAGGCGGAACACGTTACCACTACGCCTAGGCGATTGTAACCCCGGCGTGTGGAATACGAAAAACGCTGGTTACAGGTGGTGTCGACAATCGAAATTTGATTGAGCCGAGAATCGAACCTAACAGTTTTATAACCTTTGCAGTCACTCAATGACTGTATCGAACCTAACAGTTTTATAACCATTGCAGTAACTGAATGACCTAATCGAACCTACCAGTTTTATAACCATTGCAGTAACTGAATGACCTAATCGAACCTAGCAGTTTTATAACCATTGCAGTCACTCAATGACTGTATCGAACCTAACAGTTTTATAACCATTGCAGTAACTGAATGACCTAATCGAATCTAACAGTTATATAACCATTGCAGTAACTGAATGACCTAATCGAACCTAACAGTTTTATAGCCATTGCAGTAACTGAATGACCTAATCGAACCTAACAGTTATATAACCATTGCAGTAACTGAATAACCTAATCGAACCTAACAGTTTTATAACCATTGCAGTAACTGAATGACCTAATCGAACCTAACAGTTTTATAACCATTGCAGTAACTGAATGACCTAATCGAACCTAACAGTTTTATAACCATTGCAGTAACTGAATGACCTTCTCGAACCTAACAGTTTTATAACCATTGCAGTAACTGAATGACCTAATCGAACCTAACAGTTTTATAACCATTGCAGTAACTGAATGACCTCAATAAACCTAACAGTGTTATAACCTTTGTAGTTACTGAATGACCTCAATAAACCTAACAGTGTTATAACCATTGTAGTTACTGAATGACCTAAATAAACCTGACAGTGTTATAACCATTGTAGTTACTGAATGACCTCAATAAACCTGACAGTGTTATAACCATTGTAGTAACTGAATGACCTCAATAAGCCTAACAGTGTTATAACCATTTTAATAACTGAATAACCTTCTCGAACCTAACAGTTTTATAACAATTGCAGTAAATGAATAGCCTTCTCGAACCTAACAGTTGTATAACCATTGCAGTAAATGAATAGCCTTCTCGAACCTTATAGTTTTATAACCATTGCAGTAACTGAATAACCTTCTCGAACGTTATAGTTTTATAACCATTGCAGTAACTGAATAACCTTCTCGAACCTAACAGTTTTATAACCATTGCAGTAACTGAATAACCTTCTCGAACCTAACAGTTTTATAACCATTGCAGTTACTGAATGACCTTCTCGAACCTAACAGTTTTATAACCATTGTAGTTACTGAATGACCTCAATAAACCTAACAGTGTTATAACCATTGTAGTTACTGAATGACCTCAATAAACCTGACAGTGTTATAACCATTGTAGTTACTGAATGACCTCAATAAACCTGACAGTGTTATAACCATTGTAGTTACTGAATGACCTCAATAAGCCTAACAGTGTTATAACCATTGTAGTAACTGAATAACCTTCTCGAACTTAACAGTTTTATAACCATTGCAGTAAATGAATAGCCTTCTTGAACCTAACAGTTTTATAACCATTGCAGTAAATGAATAGCCTTCTCGAACCTTATAGTTTTATAACCATTGCAGTTACTGAATAACCTTCTCGAACCTTATAGTTTTATAACCATTGCAGTAACTGAATAACCTTCTCGAACCTAACAGTTTTATAACCATTGCAGTAAATGAATAGCCTTCTCGAACCTAACAGTTTTATAACCATTGCAGTAAATGAATAGCCTTCTCGAACCTTATAGTTTTATAACCATTGCAGTAACTGAATAACCTTCTCGAACCTAACAGTTGTATAACCATTGCAGTAACTGAATGACCTCAATAAACCTAACAGTGTTATAACCTTTGCAGTAACTAAATAACCTTCTCGAACCTAACAGTGTTATAACCATTGTAGTAACTGAATAACCTTCTCGAACCTAACATTTTTATAACCATTGCAGTAACTGAATGACCTTCTCGAACCTAACAGTTGTATAACCATTGCAGTAACTGAATGACCTCAATAAACCTAACAGTTTTATAACCATTGCAGTAACTGAATAACCTTCTCGAACCTAACAGTTGTATAACCATTGCAGTAACTGAATGACCTCAATAAACCTAACAGTTTTATAACCATTGCAGTAAATGAATAGCCTTCTCGAACCTAAAAGTGTTATAACCATTGCAGTAACTGAATAACCTTCTCGAACCTAACAGTGTTATAACCATTGCAGTAAATGAATAACCTTCTCGAACCTAACAGTTGTATAACCATTGCAGTAAATGAATAGCCTTCTCGAACCTAACAGTTTTATAACCATTGCAGTAAATGAATAGCCTTCTCGAACCTTATAGTTTTATAACCATTGCAGTAACTGAATAACCTTCTCGAACCTAACAGTTGTATAACCATTGCAGTAACTGAATGACCTCAATAAACCTAACAGTGTTATAACCTTTGCAGTAACTAACTAACCTTCTCGAACCTAACAGTTGTATAACCATTGCAGTAACTAAATGACCTTCTCGAACCTAACAGTTTTATAACCATTGCAGTGACTGAATAACCTTCTCGAACCTAACAGTTTTATAACCATTGCAGTAAATGAATAGCCTTCTCGAACCTTATAGTTTTATAACCATTGCAGTAACTGAATAACCTTCTCGAACCTAACAGTTGTATAACCATTGCAGTAACTGAATGACCTCAATAAACCTAACAGTGTTATAACCTTTGCAGTAACTAAATAACCTTCTCGAACCTAACAGTTGTATAACCATTGCAGTAACTAAATGACCTTCTCGAACCTAACAGTTGTATAACCATTGCAGTAACTGAATGACCTTCTCGAACCTAACAGTTTTATAACCATTGCAGTAACTGAATAACCTTCTCGAACCTAACAGTGTTATAACCATTGCAGTAACTGAATGACCTTCTCGAACCTAACAGTTTTATAACCATTGCAGTAACTGAATGACCTTCTCGTACCTAACAGTTGTATAACCATTGCAGTAACTGAATAACCATCTCGAACCTAACAGTTTTATAACCATTGCAGTAACTGAATAACCTTCTCGAACCTAACAGTTGTATAACCATTGCAGTAACTGAATAACCATCTCGAACCTAACAGTTGTATAACCATTGCAGTAACTGAATGACCTCAATAAACCTAACAGTGTTATAACCTTTGCAGTAACTGAATAACCTTCTCGAACCTAACAGTTGTATAACCATTGCAGTAACTGAATAACCTTCTCGAACCTAACAGTTTTATAACCATTGCAGTAACTGAATAACCTTCTCGAACCTAACAGTTGTATAACCATTGCAGTAACTGAATGACACATAAATTGGGTAACAAATATTAGGAAAAGTTTGAACTCTAACGGTTTTGGTTATGTATGGGCCAGTCAGTCAGTTGATAATACTAAGATCTTTTTACAATTGTATACGCAACGACTGACTGATCAATACAGGCAGACCTGGGTAGCGAAGTGTAATGTCAATAGGAAATTATTTCATTATCACCAATTTAAAAGGGAATTTTCATTAGAACCATATGTCTTAAACATAGATATAAAGAAATTTCGCTCTTCTCTAGCTTCCTTTCGCAGTAGTTGTCATTGTTTAATGATAGAGGAAGGAAGATACAGAGATATACCAAAAGAATTCCGTACATGTTTATATTGTGAAACTGCTATTGAGGATGAATACCATTTTATAATGATATGCCCAATGTATTATGATTTGCGATGTAGATATTTTCCACATAATGTATTTGAAAAACCTAGTATTCATAAATTCTACAATCTAATGTCTTCGCAAAATGTTATTTTGATAAGAAATTTAGCTATGTTTATCTATAATGCTTTTAAAATAAGAAGAACATATCTTGATTCTTTTGAATAATAGTTGTGTTGCAATGTTGCAATGTATAGTTGGTTCTCCTTGAAGGACTTGTAACTCAAGCTGCTATACAACGGGTCTATGTGTTCTCTTTAGAAAGGTGATGATATATCTCATACAAAGTCTATTTTTTCAGTTAAGCATTTCTAGTCAATCTAAAAGTCGTATTATTGTTCTAACATTAGCCATAGCCTTTAACTCTTAGAAATATATCATGTAATGGATATCCGAGTTTTTGTATCATTTGTCTGTATTATTATGATGTAAATACTGTTCTCACTTCTAATGCTATGTAATTATGCTGTATCATGTGTATGGGCCGGTGGCCTAAAATATCACATTAAATAAAACTGTAAACCATTGCAGTAACTGAATGACCTTCTCGAACCTATCCGTTTTATAACCATTGCACTAACTGAATGACCTTCTCGAACCTAACAGTTGTATAACCATTGCAGTTACTGAATGCTTGATGATCTTAAAACACGAATTGGAAGACACGAAGTGTCGGCATATGTAACGGAAAGAAGTGTAGAATTAAATTATCTGTGACCATATGTAACGGAATGAAGTGTATAATGCAATCATCTGTGACCATATGTAACGGAATGAAGTGTATAATACAATAATCTGTGACCATATGTATCGGATTGAAGTGTAGAATTCAAAAATCTGTGACCATATGTAACGGAATGAAGTGTAGAATTCAATCATCTGTGACCATATGTAACGAAATGAAGTATAGAATACAGCCAACTGTGACCATATGTAACGGAATGAAGTTAAGAATACAATCATCTGTGCCTATATATAACGGAATGAAGTGATTAACACAATCATCTATGACCATATATACCGGAATGAAGTGAACAATACAATGATCTGTGTTCATATGTAACGTAATGAAGTATATAATAAAATCATCTGTGACCATATGTAACGGAATACAGTTTAGAATACAAACATCTGTGACCATATGTAACATAATAAATTATAGAATACAATCATCTGTGATCATATGAGACGGAATGAAGTATATAATACAATCATCTGTGACCAGGTGTAACATAATGAAGAGTAAAATACAATCATCTGTGGCCATATATAACGGAATGAAGTTTAGAATACAATCATCTGTGACCATATATAACGGTATTAAGTATACAATACAATCATATGTGACCATATATAACGGAATGAAGTGTAGAATACAATCACCTGTGACCATATATAACGAAATGAAGTGTAGAATACAATCATCTGTGACCATATGTAACGGAATGATGTGTAGAATACAATCATCTGTGACCATATGTAACGGAATGAAGTGTAGAATACAAACATCTCTGACCATATATAACGGAATGAAGTGAACAATACAATCATCTGTGACCATATATAACGGAATGGAGTTTAGAATACAATCATCTGTGGCCATATGTAACGAAATGAAGTGTACACTACTATCATCTGTGACCATATATAACGAAATGAAGTGTAGAATACAATCATCTGTGACCATATGTAACGTAATGAAGTGTAGAATTCAAACATCTGTGACCATATGTAACGGAATGATGTGTAGAATACAATCATCTGTGACCATATGTCACGGAATGAAGTGTAGAATTCAAACATCTGTGACCATATATAACCGATTGAAGTGTAGAATCCAAGCATCTGTGACCATATGTAACGGAATGAAATGAAGAATATAATCATCTGTGACATGAATGTGGCAGAACATGTATTCATACTTATTCGTAGTCAAAGATAAGGACTGACTTTTCTACTTGCATCACTGGCTTCCGGTTCCTATAATTATGGCTGAAGAACGGGTATGTTGATAAACATTATCCATGTCCATGTACGTAATGCAGACAATGTGCTGATATATCAGAACTCAAGCACCATAAAAAAGAAATTAAGCGAATTATACAATGGCATGTCTTGTGTTTTTCTTTGATCAATACAAGGCTGTTAAGTACAGACAGTAGTAGTGTATCTAACCAAGTAAAATATTACCTTAAATTGCTTTAAGCATGACACCTTCACCTTTGTGTCTGGAAAAAAGGCCAATAAAAGCAATCATGAAATAAAATGTGAATCAAACCCTTTTAGGCGAAAAAGAAAAGATGGGCATCTCTTTTAGTTCTTATTTCCCATATTAAAATACATGGCATTGCACTACGTATACGAACAATAAAGATCAGTGTAACACTGTATTAAATGTTATTGAATCATGCATGATGCAAGAAAGATCTCGCCAGGCTCAAATGATTACCGTCATTTTGGACCAAATCGGGCCCGGACAAAACCGGTGTTTAACATTCTCTACTTTCATATATTCAATACATTCTGGTGATGGTATACACTCATTTCTCTATGCCAAAAAAGTTAGTTTAGGGACTATTGTGGTGTAGATCAGCATGACAGCGGATGTATTTAGCGTAATTTGACCTAAATATGATGAAGTCTATTTCGAAAATCATACTGAAAATAACAAATATTGCTAACTTTGACTTAAATCTTTTTCAAAACATGTGTGTTTTCCTCAAATTACGTATCGCGTCATTACAAAAGAAGGATATGTTTTGCAAAAGCGAAAACTAAGGGCTCAAACGACCATAGGCATACACACTTCTATGCCTTTCTTGACACTCTATAGTGGCATGTATCCACGGTCAATGACGGCGTTTATAGGTAAGTTACTAATACGACTGGTACATTTATTCTGACGCAAACACGTCAGTAATTGCTTACCAAACAATATGGAAAGCCAGTTTAACCAATTGTAAAAGTCTTTGATATTACCTGGTCCGAAATAGAACCCGAGACCTTCCGCATCCGAGGCGGACACTCTTCCACTACACCACTGAGGCGATACAAATAAATGTACATTTTAAGTATATGTTAAAATAAAACTAGCAAGTCACATACTATTCCTGTTATAACCTATATCATGTGTTGGACCATGAAATCTTCCAGCATGCATGTTATCCAATGTTAGATATTTACGTCATAGTTTTGAGGATAGGCTGACAAAACGGCTCATATATTTTGTTAGGTGACAGCGAGTCTGCATTTCTTAAGGCAAGATCACTTTGATCTAAATGGGAAACTGTGTCATACTTATACTCTCGTTGCTTCGTTCCTCTTAAACATTTTCCGTGTACTTCAAATATACAGCAGATGACGAAAGCATTTCGGTCGACAACTATGGAACATTCCTACAAGTGAAAGTGCAAGTAATGAAAAGAGTTGAGCATATTATCAATTTCTCCATTTTGATACTCTCATTTCAAATTTCAAACATTGTCTGTAGCAGATATGTAAACATATTAAACCCTTTAGCTAATGCAGTCAGCATTTTAAAACAGTGGAGCAGTGGAGCAGTGGAGCAGTGGAGCAGTAAACTCCTGACAACGTTTCAAGACAAAGCAGAAATGCTCAAATTGAGCAAGTTCTTTTTTTTTTTACCCCAATGTTTGTTAATACATTGAATCAAAAATAGTCTTGCAATTTACTGTTTGTGTTTAGTTTCCCATATCTGCAGCAATTGACTTTTAAAAGTAAATGAGACAAATGGTGATATTGATGACCACATGCATTTACTCCTTTTTCCAAAATGTTTTCAAATATATTATATTTAAAGAGCAGCTATCTGTATAATTTCTTTAAAATAGGATATATAAATGCCGCATTACTACCCACTACTGTAACTGACATGATTCTTAACATCAGTGCGACATTTAACGAGAGCAAATAACTGCTATTAGCTAGCTTTCGTGTAGATGAACACATTGTGGCAATTCCTCATTGTGTCACATTGTTTTCAATAGTCGTCTGCTGCAAAGCCGTCAACATTTATCTGTATATGAAAAAGTTAGAAATTGGGAAATGCTATATAAATTATTAAAAATTGAACGGAGAGTCTAGTGTGTTCGAGAGGATTGTTTCGCTTGTAGTGTCCATTGAACGGAGAGTCTAGTGTGTTCGAGAGGATTGTTTCGCTTGTAGTGTCCATTGAACGGAGAGTCTAGTGTGTTCGAGAGGATTGTTTCGCTTGTAGTGTCCATTGAACGGAGAGTCTAGTGTGTTCGAGAGGATTGTTTCGCTTGTAGTGTCCATTGAACGGAGAGTCTAGTGTGTTCGAGAGGACTGCTTCGCTTTTAGTGCCCATTGAACGGAGAGTCTTGTGTTTTCGAGAAGATTGTTTCGCTTTCAGTGTCCATTGAACGCAAAGTCTAGTGTGTTCGAGAGGATTGTCTCGCTTTTAGTGTCCATTAAACGCAAAGTATACTGTGTTCGAGAGGATTGTTTCGCTTTAAGTGTCCATTGAACGCAAGTCCAGTGTGTTCGAGAGGATTGTTTCGCTTTCAGTGTCCATTGAACGCAAAGCCTTGTGTGTTCGAGAAAAATGTTTCGGGTTCAGTGTCCATTAAACTTTAAGCATTGTGTGTTCGAGAGGAATGTTTCGGATTATGTGTCGATTGATCGGAAGCCGTTGTGTGTTCGAGAAGAATGTTTCGAATTCAGTGTCTATAAAACGCAAAGCCTTGTGTTTTCAAGAAGAATGTTTCGGATGCAGTGTCCATTGTACGGAAAGCCTTGTGTCTTCGAGAATAGTGTTTCGGGTGCAGTGTCCACTGTACGGAATGTACACCAGACTTTGCGTTCAATGGACACTAAAGGCGAAACAATCTTCTCGAACACACTAGACTCTCCGTTCAATGGACAATACAAGCGAAACAATCCTCTCGAACACACCAGACTCTCCATGCAATGGACACTAAAAGCCTTGTGTGTTCAAGAAGAATGTTTCGGATGCAGTGTCCATTGTACGGAAAGCCTTGTGTGTTCAAGAAGAATGTTTCGGGTGCAGTGACTATTGTACGGAAAGCCTTGTGTGTTTAAGAAGAATGTTTCGGATGCAGTGACCATTGTACGGAGAGCCTTGTGTGTTCGAGAAGAATGTTTCGGATGCAGTGTCCATTGTACGGAAAGCCTTGTGTGTTCAAGAAGAATGTTTCGGGTGCAGTGACTATTGTACGGAAAGCCTTGCGTGTTTCAGAAGAATGTTTCGGATGCAATGACCATTGTACGGAGAGCCTTGTGTGTTCGAGAAGAATGTTTCGGATGCAGTGTCTATTGAACGGAAAGTCTTGTGTGTTCGAGAAGAATGTTTCGGATGCAGTGTCCATTGTACGGAAAGCCTTGTGTGTTCGAGAAGAATGTTTCGGATGCAGTGTCCATTGTACGGAAAGCCTTGAGTTTTCGAAAGATTTTTTTTAATTCAGTGTCATTAAACGCAAAGCCTCGAGTTTTCGAGAAGAATGTTAAAGCAGATCAGTTTTGATAATATTAAGGAACTAATATGAAATGAAAGCATAATTATTGAAAACAAATGGAAAAAAATATGTGACATAAAGAGAAACTTCTCATTAAAGGCAAATTCTTTTTGTTCCGCACTGTTTCCAAAAGTATTCAGCTGCAATAGCGTTTGTATGTTGAAAAGGGTTAAATCATATACTCGAACTAAAATTAAATCATAAAAATCTGATGATGGGTAAGGGCAGGTGAAAGCTGTATGATAATATGACAAGAGAAAGTTGATGCAAGGCATCAATGTCGCCGGAAAAGACTGCATTGATTTAGTTATGTATTCTTGACTTTCCTTAGTCTATTCAAACATTAGGAACGTTGTAATGAAAACATTTGCTTATAAATTTTATATTCATACCTATACATTAGGGTATCTATAAAAAATTAACGAAATGTGTACACATTTATCTGGCTTAAATTTAATTTTGCTGTTGTTACTTATTTAAATAATAGTATTCATTCATATAATTTCAATGTTTGTCAATCTTATTCGAATCACAAGGTAAATATCCTGGTATTGCTTTAAAGGGAGGTAATTTGAAGAAAACAAAAGTCTTCAAAAGGAGAAATATATCAGCATTACCGTCTACAGTTTAAATTGTTCTATTGTTTGTGGATTTAAAAATGTTCTTTTTTTCTTATTTCTACATGTACAACGAAATATTGCGGCTTCTCTTTGACGCTTTGCGTCAAACATTCGTCTTGTACTTGTCTAAAATAAAATAATATATCTCGCTTTTTCATATCGAAATGCGCATGCGCGAAAATCGATGTTAAAGGTCACGAAACTACACAACAGAATAGGGTCTATATTTAGCTTAGAAACAGTTCCTACTTTAGATATTCATGGATTAACATTATTAAATGAATTCTACACAAATCAAGACATCTCTTTGAACTTGAAAACAACATTTAGTAAGTTAAAATTGCTATTAAAAGGGGAATCCGAAATTGACCTCAATGATGACACATAAGAGTCTGCATTAGGGGGTGTTGGTTCACGTCTTGAAGGGACCACTTTTGTCTTCGTAAATAAGACAAAAAACTTAAATGCGAGTGAAATAAAAAAAACTGCAAACATTAAAAAATCGGAATATTTATTTCATTTTATATGTGTCATTTATTAGTGTTCGTAAACAACCACAATTGTAATATGTTCAAATCATCTAGATTTGTTTCTTTCTAATAATAAGCCGCCCTCCCATGTGATTTCCGAAAATCTATTAAAAATAGAAGTCGCGGGCTTCTGCCCGGCGACTAATGAATCCGTTTTTACATTTAGATTAATTCAACCTAAAGAATATAGTTTTACATTTCGCAAACCAATAAATACGTTTGTATGTCAAGTGAAATATCTGCAATGTCTTTTGAAGAAATTTATTGCAGCAATAAAAAGACGAGCTGACTTTTGATTTGTATAAACATTTACGACTTTCTTTTAGGATATTTCACATTATGTAATGCTATCCGAAACATCGCGATATATACATTCACATATACGAGTTTACTTGTATTCAATGGCTAAAATAGAGAAGTCCACGTGAAAGATTTTTAACTTAATCTTTCTCGCCCTATAACACATATCCACAAATCGTACGGTACGAGACAACCGGGGATCGTACATGTGCCTCCCTCTCTAGAGGCAGAACACCTTACCACTACGCCCAGGCGATTGTAACCCCGGTTTGTGGAATACGAATGATGCTGGTTACAGTGAGTATAGTTAATCGAAATTTGATTGAACCGGGAATCGAACCTAACAGTTGTTATAACCATTGCAGTAACTGAATGACCTAATTGAACCTTACAGATGTTATAACCATTGCAGTTACTGAATGACCTAATTGAACCTAACAGATGTTATAACCATTGCAGTTACTGAATGACCTAATTGAACCTAACAGATGTTATAACCATTGCAGTAACTGAATGACCTAATTGAACCTTACAGATGTTATAACCATTGCAGTTACTGAATGACCTAATTGAACCTAACAGATGTTATAACCATTGCAGTAACTGAATGACCTAATTGAACCTTACAGATGTTATAACTATTGCAGTTACTGAATGACCTAATTGAACCTTACAGATGTTATAACCATTGCAGTTACTGAATGACCTTATTGTACCTTACAGTTGTATAACCATTGCAGTTACTGAATGACCTAATTGTACCTTACAGTTGTATAACCATTGCAGTTACTGAATGACCTAATTGAACCTAACAGATGTTATAACCATTGCAGTTACTGAATGACCTAATTGAACCTAACAGATGTTATAACCATTGCAGTAACTGAATGACCTAATTGAACCTTACAGATGTTATAACCATTGCAGTTACTGAATGACCTAATTGAACCTAACAGATGTTATAACCATTGCAGTAACTGAATGACTTAATTGAACCTTACATATGTTATTACTATTGCAGTTACTGAATGACCTAATTGAACCTTACAGATGTTATAACCATTGCAGTTACTGAATGACCTAATTGAACCTTACAGTTGTATAACCATTGCAGTTACTGAATGACCTAATTGAACCTAACAGATGTTATAACCATTGCAGTTACTGAATGACCTAATTGAACCTAACAGTTGTTATATCCATTGCAGTTACTGAATGACCTAATTGAACCTAACAGATGTTATAACCATTGCAGTTACTGAATGACCTAATTGAACCTAACAGTTGTTATAACCATTGCAGTTACTGAATGACCTAATTGAACCTAACAGATGTTATAACCATTACAGTTACTGAATGACCTAATTGAACCTTACAGATGTTATAACCATTGCAGTTACTGAATGACCTAATTGAACCTTACAGATGTTATAACCATTGCAGTTACTGAATGACCTAATTGTACCTTACAGTTGTATAACCATTGCAGTGACTGAATGACCTAATTGAACCTTACAGTTGTATAACCATTGCAGTTACTGAATGACCTAATTGAACCTTACAGATGTTATAACCATTGCAGTTACTGAATGACCTAATTGAACCTAACAGTTGTATAACCATTGCAGTTACTGAATGTCTGATGAGCATAAACAAACGAATTGGAAGACACCCAGTGTCGGCATATGTAACGGAATGAAGTGTATACTTCAATCATATGTGAACATATGTAACGGAATGAAGTGTAGAATTCAAACATCTGTGACCATATGTAACGGAATGAAGTATATAATAACATCATCTGTGACCATATGTAACGGAATGAAGTGTAGACTACACTCATCTGTGACCATAGGTAACGGAATGCAGTGTAGAATACAATCATCTTTGACCAAATGTAACGGAATGAAGTGTAAAATACACTTATCTGTGACCATAGGTTACGGAAAGAAGTGAAAAATAAAATCATCTATGACCATATGTAACGGAATGAAGCGAAGAATACAATCATCTGTGACCAAATGTAACGGAATGAAGTGTAGAATACAATCATCTGTGACCATAGGTAACGGAATGAAGTGAAGAATACAATGATCTATGACCAAATGTAACGGAATGAAGTGAATGATACAATCATCTGTGACCATAGGTAACGGAATGAAGTGAAGAATGCAATCATCTATGACCAAATGTAACGGAATGAAGTGAAGAATACAATCATCTGTGACCATAGGTAACGAAATGAAGTGAAGAATACAATCATATGTGACCAAATGTAACGGAATGAAGTGAAGAAAACAATCATCTATGACATGCATGTGGCAGTACATGTAATCATACTTATAAGTAGACAATGATAAGGACTGGCTTCTCTGCTTGCATTACTGGCTTACGGTTTGCAATTATATGATTGAGGAACGGATATGTTGATTAACATTATGTTGGTCCATTTCAGTAATGCAGGCAATGTGCTGATAGATCGGAACTATTGTTAACTCTTTCAGCGCCACAGGCAATATTGAGGTTTTCGCAAACAATGCAGATTCAGGTGAGTCAGCCCGTAACCAGCTGTCTCACCTGAAATCAGAATTTTTTGCCTTTTAGTTATCAAAATAGTCCAAACTTTTATTACATGAGAAATGGAGACGCCCGATTTTGAACATGGAAGAGTCTACTTTAAACAATTCGGCGCTGAAAGAGTTAAAGGCACCATAAACAAGAAATCAAACGAACTATACAATGACATGTCTTCTGTATTTCTTTGAACAATACAAGGCTGTTAAGTACAGATACTAGATACAAGGTAATACATTGCCTTAAATTGCTTTAAGCATGACATCGTCACATTTTTTCTGATAAAAAGACCAATAGAAGTCAACATCCTGTAAAAGTGAATCTAACCCTTTTATTATCATCTTATATGTGAACCCATCCACTTCCTTAAACATAAGAAAATAAATAGAACTTTTTCATAGGAAAACACGGGCATCTCTTTTAATTCCAATGTCCCATATAAAAAATTATTTCAGTCAACCAGATATTCCAAAAATACATGACATTGAACTACGTATGCGAACAATAAAGAGCAATGTAACAATGCATTATATATGTTGATGTCTATTTGTATAATCATTCCAAAAATAGCAAATTAACGATAACTTTGACTTAGATCTTTTTGCAAACATGTGTGCTTTCGTCAAATTACGAATCGCGTCATTACAAAAGAAGGATAATTCTTGCAAATGCGAAAAGTAAAGCTCAAACGACCTTAGGCATAAACACGTCAATGCCTTCATTGACCGTCTATAGTGGCATGTATCCATGGCCAATGATTGCGGTTATATGTAAGTTACTAATGCTACTGGCACATTTATTCTGGCGCAAACACGTCAGTCGTAATTACTTATACAGCCGTCACACCGGACTGGCGTCCCTACGGCGTCCCTACGGCGTCCCTACGGCGACTCAGGACGTGGAAGGGACGCCATGGACGCCGTAGGGTCGTGGTGAGAACGCATCAAGACGCCGTGGGGACCCCAAGGACGCCGAAGGTCGCAGAGCGACGGCGTTTACTTTGGACATGTTCAAAGTAAACGCCGAGGTTCGGCGTCCTGAGCGCGTCCTGGCTCAGGACGCCGTGGGATCGCCCTGAGGTCGCCATGGTCTAACCCATCGTAGCATCGCAGTAGGACACCCGAACAACGCCAAAGGAACGTAGTACAGACGTGGTAGAGTCGCCATGTAAACGCGGAGAAAAGGATCGGGGGAACCAATGGCGACCTTACTGCGTCCTTACCACGTCTATGGGGTTCTTACCACGACCCCATCACGTCTATGGCGTCCTTACCGCGATGTCAGGGCGGATATTTCGGGATTTGAGCTATTGTCCGCGACCTTACAACGTTCTCAATGCGTCCCTGCGGCGTTAATGGCGTTTCTACGGGGTGCCTACTACGACTATTGCGTTTCTACGGAGTTTGCACTGCGTTCCTAGCGCGTTCCTACTGTTCGCCCTCGAAGAGCTATAAAACCCAATATTTCATCCTATCTTTATCAGTGTATTTCTCGTACTCACCATCATCAGGGCCGAATAAATGATGAACTTGCTCGCACTGCAACATATACTTATTGTCCAGCAGCAGCAGCAGGCAGATGATCATGTCATAGCTGTAAAACTGATCAGACGGCGAAGGAGAAGAAGGGCAAGGCTAAAAAGATGCTGGGTTAGACCATGGCTCGGTGATGTCCGAAAGAACAGTGGAGTTTTATACTCGCAGCGAGGACGCCGTTGGGTCGCCCTGCAGTCGCCGTGGGAACGCCATGCACGCGGTAAGGTCGTGGTAGAAACGCTAAGAACGCAGTGGGGTCGCAGTGGGGTCGCCGCTGATCGCCGTATGGACGCCGCAGTGACGCCGTGTAAACTCAATAGAAACTCCAAGGGCGCAGTAAGAACGCGGTAAGGTCGTGTTGGAAAGCCGTGTACATACACAGATCGCAGAGCACAGAACTCCGGTGTGACGGCTGACTCGAAATCTGGATTTATTTTAGAAAAATCATTGGCGTTCTCAATGCGACCATCGGCGTTCTCCAAAATATGACAGTTTAGGACGCGGTAAGGACGCCAGTCCGGTGGGACGGCAGTATTACAACACAATTATGAGAGCAAAATATGGAAAGCCATTTCAACCAATTGTATAATTGGTCGGGAATAGAACCAGAGACCTTCCGCATCCACTCTACCACTACATCACTAAGGCGATACAAACGAAAGTTTATTGTATGTATTTGTTAATATGAAACTATCAAATTACATCATTTTCCTGTTTAAACCATATTTTATTTGACCATGATCAACATATACACAAGTATATTCTTATCTTTAATTACATTAACCGCTACACAATCACCATTTACACGTAATCTCTTCTCAAAATCAGCAAACATTTATTTCGAGTCAAGACAAAACAGCACAACAGACTAGTTCCAAGCACTAAGCAGTATGGAGGTTTTCAATGTTGATTGATTGTTTGGTGTTTAAGACCGCTTCTATCATTGTTTTCAGTTACATCACAGCGTTTCCTGGGTTAGTTACCAGAACGACTGGTTCACTTATCATGACACCAGCCAGTCAGTTATATCACAGCGTTTCGTGGTATAGTTACCAGAAAGACTGTTTCATTTATCCTTACACCAGCAAGTCAGTTATATCACAGCGTTTCGTGGTATAGTTACCAGAAAGACTGTTTCATTTATCCTTACACCAGCAAGTCAGTCGTTATGCTAAACCCGCAACCCTGAGCGCCAAGGAGGGCAGCCATTACTACCATTTTATGTCTTTGGTATGACCCGGCCGGGAATCAAACTTGCGACCTCCCACACCCGAGACGGTAGTTGACAATGTGTACCGTTTAATAAAATAGGAAGAATCTTAGGCTTGCTCAACAGCCTTAGAGTTTGACGAATGGATTAGAAATACTTTAATCATTCGCATGATCTCTAATCACGGTTCATGACATACATACACGTGGGTGTAAGGAACGACAACTCTGCGAAGGAGAATGTCATACGCATTGACTCTTCATGTATACCATGTTATTTTATTTTAACAACGATAAATCATCCAGCATGCCTTTTATCCAATGTTAGATATTTACGTCATAGTTTTGAGGATATGCTGACAAAACGGCTTATATATTTTGTTAGGTGACAGCCAGTCTGCATTTCTTAAGGCAAGATCACTTTGATCTAAATGAGAAGCTGTGTCACACTTATCCTCTCGCTGCTTCGTACCTTTAAAACCTTTTCCGTGTACCTCAAATATACAGCAGATGACGAAAGCATTTCGGCCAACGACTATGGAACATTCACACAAGTGAAAGTGCAATTAATGAAAATAGTTGAAAATATGATAAATTTCTCCATTTTGACATGCTCATTTCACATTTTAAACGTTGTCTGCAGCAGATATGTGAACATATTAAACCCTTTAGCTAATGCAGTCAGCATTTTAAAACAGTGGAGCAGTGGAGCAGTGGAGCAGTGGAGCAGTCAACTCCTGACAACGTTTCAAGACAAAGCAGATATGCTCAAATTGAGCAAGTTCTTTTTTTTACCACAATGGCTTGTTAATACTATGAATCTAAAATAATCTTCTAATATATTGTTTGTGTTTAATTTCCTATATGTGCTATTCCTTTACCATATCTGCAGCATTTTTTTTTAAAAGAAAGTGAGACAAATGGTGATATTGATGATCACATGCATTTACTCCTTTTTCCACAATGTTTCAGATCTATTATATTTAAAGAGCAGCTATCTGTAGAACTTCTTTAAAATAAGAGCTATAAATTACTAAATTACTTTTGGTGGTGTAATAGTTAAAGCGTCAGCCTTGCGGGAGGATTCTAGTGTTCGATCTCCAGTCAGGTCATACCAAAGAATCTAAAAATGGTATAAGTGGCACCCCTACTTGCTTGGCGCTCAGAGCTGCGAGGATAGCCGTACAACACGGGTTAAAAAAATACTTACGGAAACCCAGTGACATGACTGAAATATTGTTGGAAGAAGCTTAAAACACATAACGGTAAAACAAAAACAATATATGAGCCATCCCGCGAGAAAACCAACATTGTTGACTCTGCGTAAAGTATCGATCCGGATCAGCCTGCGCGCAGACTGATCCGGACCGACACATTCCGTCTCAGGTAGGAGGGGGGGGAGGGGTAAGAGGTAGTGCAGGCTGATCTGGGTTGATATATTACGCAGAGGCCATAATGTTAGTTCTCTCACGGGACGGCTCATATTATGTCGACATTAAACGAGAGCAAATAACTGCTATAAGCTAGCTTCAATAACGTAAGAGGGTTAAAAGACGGAGACGATGTAATTTTCATGTACGTTTACAAACTGTCTAGTCTTAGTTTAAAGATAACCCATGGGAAGAGAACAGTCTGGTTTGCCTGGGGCTTTAGCCCCTGGTTATAGTAGTATTACCATTGTTTTCGGAGTTGGCAGCCTGCCAATTGCTGTTAGCACCAAACAACGCATGAGAAACTGCGCGCGAAAAATAGTTCATCATGGATTCAACAAAACTGCATTTAAAAGGTTAGGATCTCCCCCATAAATATCATTTTAATGTTGTTGGAACATCAGTGAAAAACTTAAGGTGTGAGTACTCCAATATACGGTTAAGAAATGCTTTAGGTTAAATATGGACCCTTATTAACATTATTAACATTCGCGAAGAGGAACGGAAAAAAAGAAAGAAGTCACGTGAAATATACAGTGGCGGATTAACCGGGGGTGTAGGGACCGTGCGTCGAAAAATTAATGGTAAACAAAGAAAACGCGTGACAAATGTAGAGGCGTTTTTTTTTAGCGGGGGCACATATGGCCCGTGCCCGAATCCCCCACCCCAAGAAAGAAGTCACGTGAAATATACAGTGGCGGATTAACCGGGGGCCGTAGGTCCCTAGCGTCGAAAAATCCAACCTTCCAGCAGCCCCCAGGCCGTCAGCACTGCAGTGCTTTTAATTTTTTATTCACAGGTGGTCTTTAATTACTAGGTAATTTATGAAAGGAATGAGTATTTTTGGAACTTTTAAAGTGCGGTCGCTATAGACAGGGAATTGCTAAACAAAGGTGGTCTTTATCTAAGGTATGACTGATTTACAATTCAATTTA
Source organism: Serripes groenlandicus (assembly GCA_031761405.1). Taxonomy (NCBI): domain Eukaryota; kingdom Metazoa; phylum Mollusca; class Bivalvia; order Cardiida; family Cardiidae; genus Serripes; species Serripes groenlandicus. Next base: position 633,903 of record JASEVX010000092.1, read on the forward strand.
CAGTGGCGGAGCAATATAATGAACAGGTAACTACATCGTTCGTACAGTGCATTTGAGGCAGACGACTTGTTTGAAGCCATCTAAGCATTGATTTTCGAAAATGTCTGCTTCAAGTGTTGTTGAGGGAAAGGGTTAAAGAACCATTATATATCGCTATTCTAAAGGCTATATGTAACTGTTAAGAAACTGTACTATTGTTTCAAGTAACTCTACATAAATATGTCAATGATTAGATCTTTTGTCAGGTATTCCTAACACGCGATAAATATGTCTAGGGTCAGATATTTTGTAAGCCATTCCTTTGTTATAAGCATCCATCGCAAAACTTTTGACAATAATTGGGTGCTAGTACCTTCCAGCAATGTATTCTGCCTTCCTGGCTAATTATTGTTCTTGTAAATCGTGTCAAGTTCTACATCGGAGAGAGCGTGTTATAAGTCACATACCAATAGTCACGAGCCACGTCGTTCAAGATTGATTAAGGATTGTTCAAGTTAGACTGGACGCCAAAAGCTTACTTGAAAGCACTCACTAACGAAGGGGCTAACACTTTGGTTTATCGAATACGATCTGGCTAGATAGCGAACTAGATAGAGATGGTATGCCAATACAAAATTGGGTATACACATGTACAGGGGCAATACTCAATGTGTAGGCCGTCTCTTGAGAAAACCAACATTGTGGACTCGTAAAGTATCGACCCGGATCAGCCTAAGCATGCCACACAGGCCTACCCGGATAGACACTTTTCGCCTCCTGTGAATTTTCTGTTTCAGGAATCACTACTCTATACATCTATAAGACGGAATGCGTCGGCCGGATCAGTCTGCGCGGACAGCGCAGGCTGATCTGGTCGATACATTACGCATATCGCCGCAGCTGCATTTTGGGGCATTTTGAGAATTGAGCTACGCCCCTGATGTAGAAGAAGATAGGATAGATATGGATCAAGTTAAAGAGAGCGGACGTCTTTAGTGGACGCCACATGCCCGGTACCAACTACAGAAGTTCCCAAATGACGTCGCGTCTGAGAACGGATGTATGACGACGTTAGACTCAATGTCATCTATTGCAACGGATCTGTCTGTTTTCTTTTATTTATTTATTCGGAATGGTTTTATACCCGTGTGTATCACCCCTCTACACAAGTATGCGCACACCAAAGGAGCTCCACTATCAAACAGATCTTCATCATGTTTCCATTGTCGAGGAGACGTGATGTATAGAGACGTGGCTGAACGTTACAAACACATAAAGAATTCCATGATTGCTGCTTGTGTTGGTTTTTTGTCAGAGCCAATTTACTTTTATGAGCTTAGTAACGGAAAATCGAATAAAAGAAGCTTAAATGTATGTTATAGTGTCTAAACAATACGCCCGCGTTATGAATTGCGTGTCTCATTATTCTCCAACCCTTTTCCACATGTAAACGTATTTTGTGGGATATGCACCTTACCACATTTAAAAATATGCAAGCAAATTAGAATGTATTCATAGTCGCAAACTCTCTTTTTGCCGCAATGAATTTAACTATATTCAATAATTATTATTTTATCTATAGAAATTTTCCATAATTAATGCACAGAGGTTTTCAGGCCGTCTTCTGCAGATGTATTGTTTGTGGAAAAGGGGGTCAAGACACATTTGCTATTACATTTATGTGTGTTTAAGTAAAATACTGCTGCCAGTCAAGTTTAAACGACATTCATATAAAGCAAGACTCAGCTACTTTTTTCCCTTTCACACATACTTACCACCGACAACTTTCAAATTATCTTGGCAAACATATGGTGATAATTTATGGATTAATGTGTACGTATTGAGTGGAGATGAACTCATTGTGACAATTCCTCATTGTGTCACATTGTTTTCAATAGTCGTCTGCTACAAAGGCGTCAACATTTATCTGTATATGGGAAAGGGTCAATTTGGCGTAGAAGTTCGAAATTGGGAAATATTATATAATTTTTTTATTTTTTTTAAGTTATTTTGTTAATTTCATCAATACCTCTAAATTAGAAAACAACCTTTCAAAGCAAATGTTGAAAACATTGTGGGTCTGCTGCAGAGGCGTCAAAATGTATCTGTTTGTGGTAAAGTGTCAATTTAGCGAAAAGGTTTGAATTTGGACAATGTTAAATAAATAATTCAATTTTTTTTTAGTCATTTTTTTAATTTCTTTGTAGAAAACAACCCCTCAGAGCAAATATAGCCCGTGGAGGCCGGAATGAGTAGCCTTATCCGATAGTTTACATTCCTCACTTAAACGGATGTGTTAGATAGTATCTAAGGAGGCGGATCTATACACGGAACTCACGTACCTCAATTATTTCTATTCTTGCCCTATCCGATAGCGGATTGTCTGACCATCTCGGTGGTGTTATTGTAAAACGGCCGCCTCGGATGCTGGAGTCGTGGGTTCGATCCCCCACCGGGTCATACCAAAGGCTATAAAAAAAGTAAGTAATGGCGGCCCTCCATGGCGCTCAGGGTTGCGGGGTTAGCATTACGACTGACTGGTTGGTGTCAGGATAAATGGACCAGTAGTACTGGTAACTTACTCTGGAAACGCCGTGATATAACTGAACACTTGTTGAAAGCGGCGTAAAACACCAAACAATAAATGAAACGATACCGGATTGTTAAAAGCTCCCTTTTACCATGAAGAAACCGAGCTCCAAAAGTATAAAGTTTACTCTATGCTCCGAATGTGTGCTCAAGTACCCGACTGGTTAGAATTAAATTCATTCTCAAAGTCTTATCTAGAGCACATAGATCGTTTCTGTGCAGGGAGAACGTTCTCGGAGGGTTTTATTTGTAGTGTAAGGGCTGGCAAAGTGTTAAAACATTTAGCACACAAACAATACAATTGCAGCCGGCTACTTCATAAACAACAAGGCAAAAATAGGGAAAATCTCTGTAAATAAAAGTATAATTATTGCATATAAGTGTAGATGAAAACAGTGTAACAAATGAAGAAACTGCTCATTATGAATAATTTCCTCGTATGTCACAATGTTTAAAAAAGCCGTCGTCTGCAGGGTCGCCAGAATGCGTCTTTATTTGGTAAAGGGTGATCGAACAGAAAAATAATAATTATTCTTTGTTTGCACTTTTCTTAAAATACGCCTGAATGTGTTATTAACAAAGAAACAGAATGCTCAGTGCTCGACCCTAATCTACAAAAAAAAAAAGATCGAAATAAAATCAAAATGTCATTCCAATGGGAAATCTCTATCTCGTTCTGTGGCATTGATACGGTAATACGGTATATCATTTCAATAGGGGAAGTGGCACCGGAAAATCGTCCGAGAAACATTTTTAGACAATGTATATATGAGCCGTCCCGCGAGAAAACCAACAGTATGGCCTCTGCGTAATGTATCGAACCAGATCAGCCTGCACATTCCGAGAAGGCTAATCAGGACCGACACATTCCGTCTCAGAGGGTTAGAGGTATAGAGTAATGATTCCTGAAACCGTAATTACGCAGGAGGCGAAAAATGTCTAACCTGATAAGCCTGCGCTGCATGCTTAGGCTAATCCGGGTCGATACTTTACGCAGAGTCCACAATGTTGGTTTTCTCGCGGGACGGCTCATATTCAGATCAGCCTGTGTATCCCGTGCAGACTGATCTGAATATACATTGTTAGCGAGTGAGTGTAAGAAGCATTTAATTAACCTCTGATGTAAAGTAGATATATAGATAAGACACTATGGGTGTAAACAAAATATCCTCATATGAGCCGCCCCGTGAGAAAAGTCCGCGCAGACTGATCCGGGCCGACACATTCCGTCTTAGAGGGACAGGGGTATCGAGTAATTATTCCTGAAATTGAAAATATCCACAAGGCAAAACGTTTCTATCCGGGTAAGTCTGTGCGGCATGCTTAGGCTGATCCGGGTCGATACTTTACGCAGAGTCAACAATGTTGGTTTTCTCGCGGGATGGCTTATATGTAATCATTTTCAAACATATTCTAAGGTAGGTTTTCATAGAGCACGGCTCAAATTGAGCTTCCGGAATATTCCGTGGATGGCTGGGAGAACTGATTCTTCATTTTACTCTAACACTTTCCAACATACAACACATCTGCAGCAGACGACTTTGAAAATATTGAGTCAAAATTATCGAAAGGCTCTATATATTTAAATGAAAGAATAGATTGTTCGTTAAAGTTTAAAACATTGTGGCAGAAGGATGAATTATTCATTAAGAGCAATTTTTTTCCTTTTGTCACAGTGTTTTCAAAATTCGTCTGCTGCAGAGGTGACAGAAAACGTTTATATGGGGAGAAGGATTAACACGTTATGAGCCTTGTGCAGAAAAGTAAACAATTGTTGATACAAAAGAAATAACCCAGAACAAGCGAGTTTTTTTCTCTTCCTACAATGTTTTAAACCACAACAATTATCAAAATCGTGTCTATACATGCGATATTTGAATTTCACTTATTTGCATTTTATTCATTATCGATCTCCTTTTTTCAAATTATAATTGACATATTCAAATTCAAATAGCGCATTAGTTTTGTTTGTAGACGTTACTCTTTAACTTCGACTTTGTTCCCGCCATTTAGCTTTGTTGAACATGATCTCTACAAGTCTATCGTGTCAAAACTAAATATGCATCTATTGTAAACAAGAAATATCTTTAAAAAAGATAAACGGCGATCAATATGAGACAACGCTAAGAAATGGAACATGCGCATATTATTTGATATTTTATCTTACTTATCAATTGACAGAAAACAATAACGTTAAATATGTAATTGGTTTATAAATGTTTTATTTCATATATATATACTTTCGTTTTGATATGAATGAGAGAGAAATTTGTTTTGCCTCTGCCGGGAAGCGAACCACAGACCTTTCACTTGACAATCCAAGTCGACATCCATTACACTAGCGCGACATGACGTTATTCCTTTCAAGGCCGAGAATTCATCACATGACTGGAGATTACGCGAGGCTCCCAAGAGGTGCATTATGTAACACAGTATAAGTTTCAATTGACAATAAATAACTGAAAACTTATCATGTTTCAAAAATAATTTATATTTTGCTCTTAAATATTATATTTCATGCGTTTTCACTGATTTTTTTCACTGAAATTTATTTCTTAGGGAAAACAATTAAAGGTTAGTATGCAGAACATTTCATTTTAAAACTTCACCTAATTAGTGCCTCTAGTACAATGTAGGATCGCCAACTTATTTATGAACCAATCAAAACGTTTCATTTCCTTTATTTCTTCGACATTATTCATTAAATACAACATTTGATTGGTCTTCAATCTAGATCAGTAGTTTAACATCTAGGCCAAAACCAACGTTAATCAACTATCGCCGAAAAAACACCAGTCAATACCACCCATTTACAATAACAATAATACGAACTAAGAATTAATTCGTTTAAGCCTACGTCGGTTACTATACATGTATATACGTAATGTCAAACGACAATTTGCATAAACATTATTATTTTAGTACCAAATTCGCTCTGCTTTTCATAGCTTCGAAATCCGTTACTCTATGAAATAATTACAAAAAAAAAATATTCCAATAGATTATTTGCAGTAGTTTAACAATAACAAAAGTTTTCTCATTTACAATCAAAGTACTGAAAGTACTAAAATGCGGGGGATGTTGGATCTAGAGTGTTAACAAGATTTTCCTTCAATTTGGCCTAGTGACCTAGTTTTTAACCCGGCATGACCCATATTCAAACTTGACCTAAATATCATTAGATAGAATTCGGACCAAATTTCAAGCTGCTGTAGCCAAAAAAGATGCTTCTACAGAGTTAACAAGATTTTCCTTCAATTTGGCCTAGTGACCTAGTGACCTAGTTTCTGACCTAATGTGACCCATGTTCGGACTTAACCTGGATATCATTAATACAAACATTCTGACAAAATTTCAAACTGCTGAAGCAAACATTGAGAGTAGTAAAGGAGGGTATTTCGTCTCCAAAGGAGGGTAGAATAGGGCATGCCCTATTCTACCCTCCTTAAAAAGGGATTTAAAGAGTAAAGGTATGAAGGGGAGATAGGGCATTTAAATAACTCTGTTGTTTTTTGAATGCCCTATTCTACCCTCCTTTGGAGGGTATTTCATCTCCAAGGGAGGGTAGAATAGGGCATGTCCAAGGAGGGTAGAATAGGGCATCGGCCGGTCTACCTGACCAGTACATGCCCTATTCTACCCTCCTAGGAGATGAAATACACTCCTTGATAGGATAGACCGTGGACTTAGTCGTTTTTAGGTCTTTTCTGATGTTGGACTTAGTCGTTTTTCAATGACAAATTTGAAAAAAGTTGAACTTTCTAAGTATGTGGTGTGGCCCTAAAAAGGGCCTTTTTTTGTTTTTCGGGGTGTTAAAGTCGAGTGGCATTGACATACCAATTCCCTAAAGAAGTACCTATGAGAACTGCAAGGAGACAGAACTCATAAGTAGCTTTTGCTATCATCACTCTGACTAAATAAATCGCATCTGGTTGGCGAATTGTATCAATTTCCCGAGGTAGTCTCCGATTAACGTATAATTCAGTAAATATATTATACAGTCTACGGCCAACGTCAATTAAATCAATGAAGACTTTTAACACACCTCTGAATAATTACATGTTGATATCGATGAGTTAAAAAGAATGTGTGGATTGAAAATGACGTTCTGCTATTTATACCGTTAGGTCGGATTGAACTACATTTTGACTCAGAATTAAGCTTGACCAATGAAATAACTGAACGTTATTCTATGAAAAGTTGTGGGGCACAACCTAGTGTAAATACATGTTTTCAAATGTTTTTTCTGGTAAGTGATTTAAAAAACAAAAATGTATTTTTGAACTTTTATTTTATCTTAAGATAAAATATACACAATGACAATTTGAAAAGTTGAAACTTTTCGAGACATTTGGTTAGCCCTTACTCCTCACATGCCCTTTTACGTGATTGTTTTGGGGTTTTCTCTTTCTGGATCTTGAACTTGTCAATGTGATCGGAATGTTCGCCTTTCCCAGTAACTGTTGAAATTCTGTATGACTCCTCACATGTCTTTTTACGTGTCTGTTTTGGAGTATCATTTGTTGATTTCCTTTTGCGAGGTGATACGGAGAGTTAAAATTTTCCTCCGCAACACCAGTTGAAATGTTGAAGATTGTACTGCATGGTTTTGTCGCTGACAGCTTACTGTCATCCGCGTTGATCTAGTAGAGTTAGTATAAAGTCACTCAGACTTTACCTTTCAACTTCAAAACATACTGGTACTTTCATAAAGGTAGGTGTATATCTCCGATCCGTAAATGTTTTGTAGATATATCTGTTCAAAGTCTTTTAATTCGTCGGACTGCTGTTGACTTTTCTCAATTCCGTTAAAAGCTTTTCCAACATTGAATATTGACGACTGTTTACTTTATGCAGTTCTGTTAACATCCACTCTGAAATCATCGATAGGCTGTGTTCATACGTGTTGTACAGGTTGATAAGTATGTCCATTCAGAAGCTTATGCTAAAAGATTACCATTATTTATTTGGTTGTACCAAATAATTCTACAAAATGAATTCCGTTTTTAGCTTTGCAAGGTACGTCTTTACCCTCCAAGAGCTCTCAAAGGAATGAAATATTGAGACTATGTGACGTAAAAACTGGATTATTATGACGTTTAAAACTGCATGACGTCACTTAAAGCAAGTTTTACAGTATTTTGGCTAAATATGTCAATTTTGTGTTTTATCAATCTCACAAATCATGAAATATTTTCAAATAACAGATGGTTTTATCTGATTTCTAACATGTGATACATAGACCACGTTATCGTTTAGCCTTTTATGAAGTTTCAGAACTATACAAATGGAATTTGCTGTTGCAATCTGTAAAAAACATGAACATTGACTTGCGAATTGTACTGTTCTTTTGTTTTGTTTTTAAAACATAACACTTTTTCATTTGTTAACTCGGTTTTTTATATCATTAGTTCATTAATAAGGTATTTTAAGTCAGAGACAATGAATTCATACATTGATGCGGAGATAACATGGTTGTTTAAACGTGTTAAAGTTATCGTGAAAACACACATCTTTCTCTATGTTATTTTTTTACTATACAGGGACGCTATTGTGTTTTATCAATCTCACAAATCGTGAAATATTTTCAAATGACAGATGGTTTTCTCTGATTTCTAACATGTGATTCAGAGACCACGTTATCGTTAAGCCATTTATGAAGTTTCAGAACTGTACAAATGGAATTTGCTGTTGCAATTTGTAAAAAACATGAATATTGACTTGCGAATTGTACTGTTCTTTTGTTTTGTTTTTAAAACATAACACTTTTTCATTTGTTAACTCGGTTTTTTATATCACAAGTTCATTAATAAGGTATTTTAAGTCAGAGACAATGAATTCATACATTGATGCGGAGATAACATGGTTGTTTAAACGTGTTAAAGTTATCGTGAAAACACACATCTTTCTCTATGTTATTTTTTTTACTATACAGGGACGCTATTGTGTTTTATCAATCTCACAAATCGTGAAATATTTTCAAATGATAGATGGTTTTCTCTGATTTCTAACATGTGATTCAGAGACCACGTTATCGTTAAGCCATTTATGAAGTTTCAGAACTGTACAAATGGAATTTGCTGTTGCAATCTGTAAAAAACATGAATATTGACTTGCGAATTGTACTGTTCTTTTGTTTTGTTTTTAAAACATAACACTTTTTCATTAGTTAACTCGGTTTTTTATATCATAAGTTCATTAATAAGGTATTTTAAGTCAGAGACAATGAATTCATACATTGATGCGGAGATAACATGGTTGTTTAAACGTGTTAAAGTTATCGTGAAAACACACATCTTTCTCTATGTTATTTTTTTTACTATACAGGGACGCTATTGTGTTTTATCAATCTCACAAATCGTGAAATATTTTCAAATGATAGATGGTTTTCTCTGATTTCTAACATGTGATTCAGAGACCACGATATCGTTTAGCCATTTATGAACTTTCAGAACTGTACAAATGGAATTTGCTGTTACAATCTGTAAAAAACTTGAATATTGACTTGCGAATTGTACTGTTCTTTTGTTTTGTTTTTAAAAAATAACACTTTTTCATTTGTTAACTCGGTTTTTTATATCACAAGTTCATTAATAAGGTATTTTAAGTCAGAGACTATGAATTCATACATTGATGCGGAGATAACATGGTTGTTTAAACGTGTTAAAGTTATCGTGAAAACACACATCTTTCTCTATGTTATTTTTTTTACTATACAGGGACGCTATTGTGTTTTATCAATCTCACAAATCGTGAAATATTTTCAAATGATAGATGGTTTTCTCTGATTTCTAACATGTGATTCAGAGACCACGATATCGTTTAGCCATTTATGAACTTTCAGAACTGTACAAATGGAATTTGCTGTTACAATCTGTAAAAACATGTCAAATGACTTGCGAATTGTACTGTTCTTTTGTTTTGTTTTTAAAAAATAACACTTTTTCATTTGTTAACTCGGTTTTTTATATCACAAGTTCATTAATAAGGTATTTTAAGTCAGAGACAATGAATTCATACATTGATGCGGAGATAACATGGTTGTTTAAACGTGTTAAAGTTATCGTGAAAACACACATCTTTCTCTATGTTATTTTTTTTACTATACAGGGACGCTATTGTGTTTTATCAATCTCACAAATCGTGAAATATTTTCAAATGATAGATGGTTTTCTCTGATTTCTAACATGTGATTCAGAGACCACGATATCGTTTAGCCATTTATGAACTTTCAGAACTGTACAAATGGAATTTGCTGTTACAATCTGTAAAAAACATGTCAAATGACTTGTGAATTTTAACGTTCTGTTGTGTTTTTCTTTAAAAACATGACAAATTACTTGTGAATTGTAACGTTCTGTTGTGTTTTTCTTTAAAAACATGACAAATGACTTTGTGAATTGTAACGTTCTGTTGTGTTTTTCTTGAAAAACATGACAAATGGCATGTGAATTTTAACGTTCTGTTGTGTTTTTCTTTAAAAAACATGTCAAATGACTTGTGAATTGTAACGTTCTGTTGTGTTTTTTCTTTAAAAAAACATGTCAAATGACTTGTGAATTGTAACGTTCTGTAGTGTTTTTCTTTAAAAAAACATGTCAAATGACTTGTGAATTGTAACGTTCTGTTGTGTTTTTCTTTAAAAACATGCTAAATTACTTGTGAATTGTAACGTTCTGTTGTGTTTTTCTTTAAAAACATGTCAAATGACTTGTGAATTGTAACGTTCTGTTGTGTTTTTCTTGAAAAACATGACAAATGACTTGTGAATTTTAACGTTCTGTTGTGTTTTTCTTTAAAAAACATGTCAAATGACTTGTGAATTGTAACGTTCTGTTGTGTTTTTCTTGAAAAACATGACAAATGACTTGTGAATTGTAACGCTCTGTTGTGTTTTTCTTTAAAAACATGACAAATGACTTGTGAATTGTAACGTTCTGTTGTGTTTTTCTTTAAAAAAACATGTCAAATGACTTGTGAATTTTAACGTTCTGTTGTGTTTTTCTTGAAAAACATGACAAATGACTTGTGAATTGTAACGCTCTGTTGTGTTTTTCTTTAAAAAACATGACAAATGACTTGTGAATTGTAACGTTCTGTTGTGTTTTTTCTTTAAAAAAACATGTCAAATGACTTGTGAATTTTAACGTTCTGTTGTGTTTTTCTTGAAAAACATGACAAATGACTTGTGAATTGTAACGTTCTGTTGTGTTTTTCTTTAAAAAATATGTCAAATGACTTGTGAATTGTAACGTTCTGTTGTGTTTTTCTTTAAAAACATAACAAATGACTTGTGAATTTTAACGTTCTGTTGTTGTGAAAGGAATCACATTGGATTACAATACCTGTCATTTAATCAACTTTGAAACATTTACACAATGTGCTGAAGATCGTGACACAGAAATAAAAGTGACCTATGCGTGTAGAATTAAAAGATATGCCGACAGATCCGTGACAAGTGAAGCTCAAACAAAAAACGTAAAATCGGTGTATACACAAAGAGTAATTGTCAATGATACGGACACTGTTCCATATGGGTATAAATCTCTGCGTCAATACTATGAATTGTATAAAAGATGTGAATAAAATAAGATAACTTGATTCTTGTGTTGTTATTTCTTCTCAGGCCTTTAAAGAGTTAACATGGATGCCGATATTCAGTCCATATTATTTCAACATCCCTGTAATATGTATATCACAGGACCTAGTGGATGTGGAAAAACAGAATTCGTTCATAAACTGATTGAATATAGAAATGATCTGTTCAACATTGTACCAGAAAAAGTGGTATGGTGTTACAAAGAATGGCAACATGCTTACAATGTTATGCAAGAGAAATTCGAAATCATGAAATTCATTGAAGGTATCCCCGACGATGAAAATGAAATTGTAAGTGATGTTGACATTCCACATTTAGTTGTCTTTGATGACATGTTAGGGGAAAAAGATGAAGATAAAATCAAGTTATGGTTTACAAGAAAAGGTCATCATAGGAATGCAAGTGTGATTTATATCACACAAAACATGTTTCAGCAGTCCAAGTCGAGTCGAACCATTAGTTTGAATTCAAAATACATGATCTTGTTTCAAAATGTACGTGATAAGAATCAAATAAAGACTTTGGCAAATCAAATGCAAGCACCTCATTTGATAATGGCCTACCAAGATGCTACATCTAAAGATCATGGGTATTTGGTGATTGATTTTCATTCTCGTACTCAAAAGGAGATGAAACTAAGAACGGATATATTTCACAGATGGTTTACACAAAATGAAGATCGTGGACCTATTGTTTATTCTCCACTATAAAACACTTATGATGAGAAGATCAACATTCATTTATCTTGATCAGGTCTTTGTGTTAACATGGCTATACCACACACTTCAAAGTCAGTGATTCAGGCCTTACAAAACCTAAGTCATGAAACCAACAAACATGCCAGAGAAGCTTTACTCAAAGCAGGGTTAAAAGAAATATTAAAATGGTTTACTTTGGCTGCTAAAAACATTGTTGGTCATAAAATCAAATTACCGAAACAGACGGTTACATACATGACGAAACATAAAGATGACATACATAAGTTAGCCAACCCTGAGATTGATGAAGAAGTCAAGCGAAAAATCATTCTTAAACCTGGTGGAGGAGGGTTTCTTGGTGGTGTTATAATCAGAAATTTGTTACGATGGGACGGAGAAAAGACAGCTCGTAAATTTGGTGTTGACAAACAAAGGAAAAAGCCGTCCAAAAAAAGAAATGACCGATTTGTCATCGATGAAAGATTTATTACAATGAGAAAACCCCCCAGAAATAAAACAAAAAAAAAAACCAAGAAAAAAGATTTGAAGAAAAAAACACCCAGAAGTCAAAACAGACTAAAAGACAATAAAAATGTGACACCACGTAAACAAATACAGTTTCAATCTATTCCTTCTTCAAGTGGACTTGGTTCGCCTCCATACACAGCATCCCGTGCTTCAGACTTGTACGATATTGCACCATTTTCACCACTAACAACTGTACCACTTTCATCATCCACAAGAACAGCTTTAGGTGCTTTGTATTCACGATTTGCATAAAAGTATTGCAATGAAAATAAATAGATCATTTCACTTTAGACAGAGATAGTGTCAACATGGGTAAACAGAAATCACCACTCATTAGAAAACATGGATCAATGGTAATGGCCATGATACAGTCACCACACAACGTGAGAAAAAAGCTAATAAACGCAGCTAATCGTCCTGTCATTGATTGTGTTTCGGAATGTTGTCACAACGTTTTAAAAGGCAATGTTCATCTGACCAAGGCTCATAAGACTAAGTTACATCCAATCCGTCAACAACTCAGACAAATTGCATCGAAATCGGTTTCCATTAAGAAAAAGAAACGAATTCTTAACCAGAAAGGAGGATTCCTACCGTTGCTTGCAGGAGCCTTATTACCATTGTTAGGAAAAGCTGTTATCGGGGGACTTGGTGGTGTGCTGAAATCACTGTAAGAACAATGTCAGTCAGAAAAATGGTTATTGTACCTTATCAAATCTTAGAGGATATGAAACGTCAAAAACAAAGACCTCGATTACCACCAAATCCACAAGTAGCAGATGTAGCACATCTACAAAATAAGATGTCGGGTATATTGGAAACGTCAGATATGTCAGAAACAGAAAAGGTGCAAAAGTACGGTGAAACTTTATTCAAGTTACAGAACTCATTGAAAAAGGCTCAATCATGGTCACAACCATCACAACAACATACAACTACCCCATCAAATCCTGAACCTAATTCAATGCATGACCGAATATTACAAAGCGTTCCTAAAACCATGCAAAGGAAAGCTGAATTACTTTTAAACATGGTCAAAGATAATGAAAATCTTGTTTGGGACAATCACGGTGTTGTTTCATACAAAGGTAAACGACTTCCTGGCTCAAATATCATTGATTTAATCAATGATTCATTAAGACTTAGAAAAGGTATTGAACCAAGAGGCTGGGAAACTTTTTCAAAGGCTTTACATGAAAGTAACGTACCACAAGAAGTTATTGGTAATCAAGCAAGATGGAAATGGATGCACAAACAAAACATACATGATGATAAAGCCGACGAAAGTGAATCTGATGATTACAGTACCTCTAAAAAATCACCACCATCTGCAAAAATGAAAAAACAAGTTCATTTTGCTGATGATTACAGTACCCCTAAGAAATTGCCACCATCAGCAAAAATAAAAAAACAAGTTCGGACAATGACACCCTACACGCAAGCTGGTGAAAGAGATCGTCTTAGGGAATTTTACAGAAAAGAATTAACTACCCCTATAAAGCAAGAAGCAAGTACTTCAAAACGTCAGACATGGGAATCATACTAAAGAAGAAGCATCAGAAACTTGATTTCGTTTTAAGAAAATTGTATTACAACATAAATAGTTCTGTAGCCTATTCTAGTATTAAGCAGCTGTATCATGCTGCCAAGTACGTTTTGAAGGGTGTGAAATATCAGGATGTAAGGGAATGGTTACAAGGAGAAACAACATTTACTTTACATAAACCTATACGTAGACGTTTCAAAAGACGTAGAACTATTGTGGCTGGTATTGATCAACAATGGCAAGCTGATTTAGCAGACATGCAACATTTAGCTAAACAAAATGACAACAAAAAGTATTTACTTTGTGTTATTGATGTATTTTCTAAGTTTTCCTGGGTTGTTCCTATTCCAAATAAAACTGGTAAAACGTTAATTGTTGCATTTCAATCCATACTTCAGAAATCAAAAAGAACCCCGATTTCTTTGCAAACGGATAAAGGTACGGAATTCAAAAACAAAGAATTTCAACAATGGTTAAAACGAAATCGTATTCATTTCTTTACCACTGAAAACCCTGAAACAAAAGCGAGTATTGTTGAAAGATTTCAAAGAACTTTGAAAACACGTATGTGGAAATATTTCACTCACATGAAAACAAAGCGTTACATTGATATTCTGGAAAAATTAGTAAAGAATTACAATAATACTTTTCACAGAAGTATCAAATAAAATCCTGCATCTGTTAATCAAACTAATGAAGCTAAAATTTCAGAGAATCTGTACCCTCAGAACCCCGTTTCAAATAAAAAAGCTAAATTCAAAATAGGAAACCGTGTACGAATTAACAAAACAAAACGAACATTTGAAAAAGGTTATCTTCTTAACTGGACACAGGAATTATTTGAAATTGTACATGTAAATAAATCAACTTCTCCAGTAACATATGTCGTTAAAGATTTAGACGGTGAGCAAATCTTGGGCACTTTTTATGAACCTGAATTACAATTCATAAAAGATGATGAAATCTATGACATTGATTCAGTTCTTGCAAAGCGAACAAGACGTAAAGGTAAAACAATAGTCAGAGAGATAAAGTTTAATTGGAAAGGATATCCTACCAAATTTCAAAGTTGGATTCCAGAATCATATCTTGTTAATAAAAAGTCATGACGCTAGACAAGCGTTCACAGTCTAACATTGAAGTTGGAACAGAAAGTATCGACGATAGTCGATCAACACCGTATAATTGCTGCGGAAATCGTGTTCCTAAAAATCAGTTCACGTACATTTCACAAATCATTGTTATTTATACAATCATTGTAACGTCCATAATACATCTCAGTCTTAGAACAGAAAATCACGAATTGTGGTTAATTCTTTTAAGTAGTTCATTAGGTTATATTTTACCATCACCAGGTTTAAAATATACAAAACAGGGTAAACAGACGTTTGATCTTATTGATGGTAAAAGATGAATTCATTTTATCTTACATTACCGAGTGACAGTTCTATGGATTACTTTCCAAGTAATACACAATGTTGTTTTAAAGTCAAGTTACCGAAAACACTTCATATTGAAAAAGAACAATGGGAAGTTGCATTAGTTCAACTAATTACACCGTCACAATTTTTAAACATATCTGAGAAAGAAGCAGAATTTGAAATAATCACACGTGATGTAGCATTTCAAAAACTACTTGTTAAATCTACTAAGAAATTGCCACCAGTATTACCAATAGACTTTACAAAAGACGAAAACAAAAGTCCAAACAAGTGGTCAATGAAATTCACTTTTGCTGCGGGGTCTTACACATCACCATCACATGTGTTGAATGTTATAAATGAAATAATACAAAACATGATAGGTGACATACTATCAAAAAATCAATCTGCTTTAATTATCGAATATTCAAAAAGAACAAAACGTCCAAAACTTGGATTTACTAAAATTATTAAAACAGGGATAAAACTTCATCCATCATTGTTTTTAAAATTCGGTGGTTCACCAGAATTCAAGGGCAATACAATCTAACCGGGGAAAAATAGTTTACAAATGTTCAAGTACAGTGCAAACATTGATGCAGGATATAATCATTTGTTTATCTATTCAGATATTGTTGAATACTCTATCGTTGGTGATACATTAGCCCCTATACTTCGTGTCGTTCCATTCAAATCATCCAATTCTGATGAAAATAATGATAGTCAACATATCAATCATGAGATAATGAATTTACATTATGTCCCTGTCTCAAAATCGGAATTCGATACAATTCATATCAATATAACTGGTGATTCTGGTTATCCTGTTCATTTTGTTATTGGCAAGACAATCGCAAAGTTACATTTCAGACAGGTTCGCTAAAGTGTGGGTTAACCAATACCAAAAAATGATGCCTGTATATAGAGGTGTAAAACACCAGTATGGGTATGGACTAGGTTCATTATTTAAATCAGCACTCAGAACTGTTACACCACTACTAAAACCTTTAGTCAAATCTGGATTGAATGCTTTAAAGAAGGAGGGTATTAAACAAGGAATAGGTGCAGCTCAAGATATTTTCTTACATGGAAAAAATCCAAAAGCTGTATTGATATCGCGTGGAAAAGAATCAGTAAAAGATCTGGCACAGAATCTTATAGGTGGAATAAATAAGCCTAAAACGAGACAGTCTCGTCATTTAAAGTCCCGAACTCATAGGGGTAAGATCGTTTCAAAGAGACATAAGAAACATTACAGTAAACCTAGAACTTTAGACGTGTTTGATTAAAGAAACCAGTATTAAAAATGATGCAAAGTGGGTCTTGTGAATGTAGTAAATCAGAACTTGATGTTCTGTCTGTGCCACCAACGATGACAACAATGCAAGAAAGTCAATGGGTTGAGCATTTTCCTGTAGCATCTTTAGGAAACAATTCACCGATAGAATTCATTATTCCATCTCAGACAGAGTGTTGGACAGATTTGTCACAGTCTTATTTGTATGTTAAATTCAAAATTACAAAAGCAGATGGTACTGCCTTAGATGCGGATAATAACGTCGCCCCAGTAAACAATTTTCTTCACAGTATGTTTAGCAGTGTTGATCTGTATTTAAACAATAAATTGGTCAGCAGTAATTTGGACACATACCCGTACAGAGCATATATTGAAAATCTTCTGTCATACAATACTGATAGTAAACTCACTCATCTAAAGGCTAGTGATCTTTGGATTAAAGACACTGCTGGACATTTCAATACATTAGATATTGATGGTGCCAACGCAGGATTAGTAAAAAGATTTACTGCAATAACAGAAAGCAAAACCGTAGAGTTGTGTGGACGAATTCATCTTGATATGTTTCATCAAGAGAAATATTTGCCAAATGGTGTTGAAATGCGATTAAGGTTCAATAGATCCTCTACAACCTTCTGTCTTACAGGTGATGGCACCGCACCGCAAACAAAAGTTGTACTTGAAACAGTTAGTTTCAATGTAAGAAATGTCGAAATACTACCAGTCATTGCAAATGATTTAAATCAAGTCATTGCCCAGCAAAACATGAAAATACCAATTCGTAGAGTTGAAGTTAAAACGTTTACAATCGGAAATGGTCTTCAGTCAAAAGTTGAAGATCATTTGTTCCAAGGACAATTGCCAAAACGTATTTTCATTGGTATGGTACGAAATGATGCTTATAATGGGCTTTATGGACAAAATCCATACCATTTTCAGCACTTTAATCTAAGTAAACTAAATGTTTCATGTAACGGTCATAGTATTCATAACAGACCATTTGAACCTGATTTCGAACATGGCCTTTTTCTTAAGTCATACCTATCGCTACACCAGACTGTCTCGGCTATTGGCGCTAATAAATCATTCGATATAACTAAAGATGAGTTCGAAGCTGGCTATGCATTGTGGGGGTATGATCTGACAGCAGATCAAGGCAGTGAAGAAGGACAGCTACACCCTATAAAAACAGGGAGCCTCAGAATTGAACTTCAGTTTGGTGTGGTACTTCCTACAGTCATCAACGTTATTGTCTTTGCTGAATTCGATAATCAGATAGAAATCAACGCCTTAAGAGAAATCATCACAGATTACTGAAAAAAGAAATCATCACAGATTACTGGAAAAAGAAATCATGGCCGGTCATGAATTGGCGATTCTACTTAGAGATGAAGCTTTCAAAGTGAAATATTCTTCAGCCGCTGTCAGTGAAAAAAGGAGAAAGGACATTTACAATTCTCTTGAAAAAATCATAATAGATGAATTACAGACACTTATCGCTGAAGAAGTACATAACAATTGTCATGGGTGTCTCATAGATCATCCAAGTCAAATGCAACATCAACTTTGCCTCTTCATGGACAGACATGATCATACAGATATGTTCATTGCCACAGCAATGCATAGGATTAATCCAAACAAGATCATGGAGAAATGGTACCCTGTAATAGAAGAAATGGTACTGAAAGACTCAGAAATTGTAGTAGCCTACAAAATGTGGTTGAATATTAAACAGAATGTTATCAATGGGTTTCCTGATTTATGGATTGAACAGTGGAGTGAGAAAGTCAAACAGGCCTGGGGAAAGTAATGCATACTCATGAAATACAATACATACTGGATCATGGAACTTGGATAAAAAACCTTCATGCACAAGTTTGTGCTAAAGATCAATTACCAAAACAAAAACCAGTCAGTGTACAAGCTTACATTGTCAATACAGACCCATCTGACAGATCTGGTGAACATTGGATAGCAGTGATCTTTAACAGAAATGGAGAATCAACATACTTCGATTCATATGGATTACCACCACTCAACACAGAAATTATGAGCTTTATCCACAATAACTCGTCATCATGGACATACAACAAACAAGTTATTCAAAGTTTGTTGAGTGTAGTGTGTGGATATTACTGTATATTTGTACTGAATGCAGTAGCGAGAGGAAACAATCTACAGAAATGTCTACAACAAACATTTAGGACAACCGAACATCACAGAAACGATCGAAATGTAACCATTTGGTTCAAACAGATTTATGGAAAAACAATACATGAAAAGACTTTAAAAACTTTATTGTAAAAATTTATTGTAAAAACTGTATTGTAAATATGTTGTTCACTGTTCATAGTTCATAGTTCATAGTTCAATAAAAAGTTCATTTAATCATAAATCTTTGTGTTTGGTTTTTTTTGATATTCCTAAAAACAATCCATAATATGACATAGCTTACCAGAAAAAACATTTGAAAACATGTATTTACACTAGGTTGCCCCCCCAAACTTTTCATTGGATGACGTTCGATGCATTTCATTGGTCAAGCTTAATTCTGAGTCAAAAGTAGGTCAATCCGACCTATCGGTATAAATAGCAGAACGTCATTTCATTCCATACACTCCTCGATATCAGCATGGAATTACACAGAGAACTCAGGAATGTTGCAGATGATCTCAGAAATATTCGTCAACGACTCATCAATATTCATCGTCAACTCATAGAAGGACAACCCAGAGAGAATGTTACGCTTCAACACCAACAACCAGATGTGGTGTATTTAGGCATTGAAATGAAAAGAAGGGTTCATTGGGATGGAGAGGGAAAATTGACAGTAACTAAAAGAAGGAGAAACAAGTTCTGTCCAATTTGCAGAGCAAACTTTGGCTGTTGTCATCTGTGAAAACAAAACGGCCCTTTTTAGGGCCACACCACATACTTAGAAAGTTCAACTTTTTCAAATTTGTCATTGAAAAACGACTAAGTCCAACATCAGAAAAGACCTAAAAACGACTAAGTCCACGGTCTATCCTATCAAGGAGTGTATTTCATCTCCTAGGAGGGTAGAATAGGCATGTACTGGTCAGGTAGACCGGCCGATGCCCTATTCTACCCTCCTTGGACATGCCCTATTCTACCCTCCCTTGGAGATGAAATACCCTCCAAAGGAGGGTAGAATAGGGCATTCAAAAAACAACAGAGTTATTTAAATGCCCTATCTCCCCTTCATTCATCTCCTAGGAGGGTAGAATAGGGCATGTACTGGTCAGGTAGACCGGCCGATGCCCTATTCTACCCTCCTTGGACATGCCCTATTCTACCCTCCCTTGGAGATGAAATACCCTCCAAAGGAGGGTAGAATAGGGCATTCAAAAAACAACAGAGTTATTTAAATGCCCTATCTCCCCTTCATACCTTTACTCTTTAAATCCCTTTTATAAGGAGGGTAGAATAGGGCATGCCCTATTCTACCCTCCTTTGGAGACGAAATACCCTCCAAAGGAGGGTAGAATAGGGCATTCGCAAAATGCCCTATTCTACCCTCCTTTACTACTATTGAGTGTTAACAAGCTTTTCCTTCAATTTGACCTAGTGACCTACTTTTTGACCTACTTTTTGACCAATCAAAACCCATGATCGAACTTAACCTACATATTATCAAGACGAACATACTGATAAAGTTTCAACATGCTCAAGTTGAAAATAAGGCCCCTAGAGTGTTAACAAGATTTTCATTCAATTTACATATAAAGAAAGGAAAAGAAAAACATTAAATAAATGCAAATGTGAATGCTGAAGAGGAATCAAATACCAGTTTCGAACAACGATAAAACAAAAACAATATCTTCGGTAGCTTTAGTAGTATTACTTAAGGATTAATTCTTATCTTTCGTGCAAAATCGCGGCCGAGCGTTCATACTGCATGAACGCACGAAAAAAAAAACAATCAATCCTTTTATTTTCCCCTTTTCATTACCAAAAAGTGTCCGCGAACAAGTCTTAAATAACAATAAAGAAATGTTTAAAATGAATAGCTGATATTTGTAACGTCATATATCATTGGTTAAGCGCTATTGAAATAAACAATGACGTCATAATCCCTACAGAGGTCATGAAAGGTCGATAATAAATAATGTATATGAACCGTTCCACGAGCAAAATAACATTATGGACTTTGCGTAATGTATCGACCCAGATAAGCCTGCGAAGGCTAATCCGGACATTCACATTCCGTCTCATTCCTGCTTCATGAAACAGAAAACCCACAGGAGGCGAAAATTGTCTATCTGGGTTAGTCTGTGCGGCATGCTTAGGCTGATCCGGGTCGATAATCCACGTAGAGTCCACAATGTTGGTTTTCTCTATGAACGGCTCATATACATGAATGAAGACATCGAACGAACAGTATTATGGTATCCTCTCAAGCAGTTGACACTTTCTTCACGTTTGATGGGCATGAGGAGGATGGATGTTGTTGTACTTTCGGTCTCAAGTCACACGTAATATATAATCCCAAAATGACCCAGGCAAAACACACCCATTGTAATTCTTAAATCTTTCACTGCCGAATGTTTGCATGATGAAAATTGGAACACACCATTTTTCGTCCAACAGGAAATTTGGTAAAATGTTAATGTCCAAGTGGCAAGTAATGCAGATTACAGCAGAGACAGCTCGTTATCTGCATTGTTTGCAAAAACCTTTAATTGCATTTGGTAGCGTTAAAGGGTTAACGATCACAATCTCTATACGATAACAAGCCAAATGTTCACTTGACCCTGCAATCATTCCTTCCCGAACGAGTTGATTAACCCTTTCT
The DNA here is from genome assembly GCA_031761405.1 of Serripes groenlandicus. Lineage (NCBI taxonomy): Eukaryota > Metazoa > Mollusca > Bivalvia > Cardiida > Cardiidae > Serripes > Serripes groenlandicus. The sequence goes on from JASEVX010000092.1 coordinate 655,376, forward strand.
AACATATAGATGCTTTCCGTCGCCTCTGCAGCAAATACATGTTGAAACCATTGTGGAAAAAGTATGCTCATACTTCAAGCAATTTCTTCTTTTGCAATGATGTTTTCACGTTTATTCAATATTATTATTTCAAATATTTGCATATTTGGTGTATGTGGGAAAGAGTAATATAGGCCTAATGGCTATTAATCTAATTTAGGAATTGAAATGCTTTTCTTTTTTCCATGTACATGTACTATACATACTTATTAGGTATAGCTTACACGAGGCTTAATGATCGAGTAAAGAATAATTATAGACAACATTCATGTTTTTTTATCTTTAATGTGAAGTAATCAATAGTTATGTTTACGTGTATGCAGCAACGCTGCGAAACTAAAAGTTATTTTTATTTTTCACATGTGTGTATGACGTTTTGACGTGCCGTTATTTCTTAATTCTAAAGTGGAAATTAATGCATGTAAAATATTTTATAGGAAGCTTATGAATTTAGGGAACGCGTAATACATATACTACAACAACTTTACTATTTAACTATTTCAAATGTACAATACAATCAGAGACAGACGACTTTATGAAATTTATAGACAAAAATCGGGAAAATTCCTGTAAATGAAAGTAGCGTACTCTATATGAATTATCATCTTGAGCAATTATATCACTTCTGCATGTTTCAATGGACTAAGAGCAGATGGCTGCCCTGACTTCACCATGGCTTTGTTCATACAGACAGTTGTTCTGTGGAGGTTTTTTTAATTTGCATTAAGATTTCTGTTTTCACATAAAACGTCATGCCGGATTTCGTTTTGGAATCCTGGGGCTAATTTAAACGTGTTGTGCACGTTAACGAAACACGGCAATTCCAATTAATCATCGTATAACGATAATGTTCAGGCAACAACATTAAGAAATAATTGATGGCTTCTACATGACCTATATTCCAAGACAAATATTTGAAATTTGCATTTCATTCTATCATCATTTCCATTATGAAGTAGTTCTTATTTCAAAACGTGCCAAGTCAGTTGAAACGCAATGTTTTCTATTTTTGAAGGATGGTACATTATATTGTCCGTTTTATTTCAACTGTATATATTTCTATGTAATCTTATTTTATTACTTTTTTTCCAAAAGGCTTTAAACACTTACCGTATTTTTAGCCAAATAATATAGACAGACATACATATAAAACAAATTTAACAATGATCAATTAGCATAATCGTGAATATACTATGACAGAAAAAGACGAAATTTCAACAGCTATTACAGAAATGTAAAGAACATAAACATAATCAAAGATAATTTCTCATTTTGTTTGCAATATATATATATTTTGATATCTGAATGACATTTTCATTTTAATTAAATTACACGAAAATTTATTTAATGTTGACCATTTACAATAGAATGATTTGAGGTATTTCCCCCGCAATGTTGAATAGTTAGGGCATATCAATAAAAAGTGATATTCGTTTTCAATCATATTCATATTACAGTTTGTATAATTTTGTGGTTTTAATGTTTATGTAATTCTCTTCTGTTAATCCATAATCTCTTAGTTATGTTAATCTGTTAGTATTTGCTATAAAACAAGTATGTTTTAATGCAATAAAATATATGTAGTAAATGAAGTATAAAGTATACTGATCGTGTCATGTTTTTACCATGAGATTATTCAGTTAACACGGACAGTATCAGGTATTTTAACCCTTTCCCTCATATAGACGCTTTCTGACGCCTCTGCAGCAGACGGCATTTTGAAAACATAGTGACAAAAGAAGAAATTGCACAAAACGTGCAATTTCTCCTTCTGCCACAATGTTTTCCACTTTTTTCATAGGTTATCCATTCAATTATGGAGATTTTCTATGTTTTGACAAAATATGTTCAAAGTCGTCTGCTGAAGAATTGTCGTATGAGAGTTGTCTCTCCTGAAATCTGCATTGTTTGCATTGTTTGCATTGTTTGCCACTTAGACACTAAATGTTTCCAAACTTCCCCGTTGAACGGAAAATAGAGTGGTCCATTTTTTAACATGGAAGAGTCGACTTTGTGAATTTAGCAGTGAAAGAGTAAAAACACATGCGTAAATAAAAAAAAATACAAACAGCCCATTATTAAAAAGATCGACTTGCAAACTAACGAGGCCAATGCAGTGCAGATGTATATACACGTTATTTAACCGTTTACCTAAATCGTCAGGGTCGTGCAGTCAAACCCATTTGAAGACAAGCATGTAACTGCTAAGACGTCTTAGAAATGTAAGTATCACTTTAAGGTAGAAAGAAAATACAATTCGAACAATTTATCCTTTTTCACAATGTTTCTAAAAGTCAAACTAAACATTTCATGAACTCTGAAAGAGTTTTCGAAAGAGCAGCGCTCTGTGGAAACCAAACGTAAGCCATTTGCATATTACCAGGAATATTATCGAGGGAAATTGACGGATGCCATTTCTGTATGTAAGCTTGTGGGGCTTGGCAACAATCACTAGGAATGGTGAGGGATTTGGAAAACTTCGGAAGCGTCCATTGTAAATAGAGATCAGCAAACGCACCTGTACAGTCTGATCTGGTTATGCAGTGAGCGCCGATGAGTCAGAGAAGGTTTGAATATAATATTGCATGGATAAAAAGGTTGGTCTTTGTCCACATGTGTAATAATTACGTTACGTTTTATTTTCCTGGAGCACCGCTTACACGTGCGACGAGGTATGACACTGTATCCCGTTGTAACGTTTGGTGGTTCAGGTATCAGTTATTCGAGTGCATGATGTGATGATTACACAACAAATGACGTACAACTGATCAGCGATTCGCACCGATATGATGCTGTGCACAGTTGTTAGCGCCTCCGCCTCAACAACGGGAAATCAGGGTTTGATTCAAGGTCGGGTCATACAAAATATTTTCAAAATGGTAGTGGTGGCACCTCTATTTTGTGCCAAGCGTTACGGAGATTGACATTCGATTTATGCACTATTGTCATATATGCTCGTGTTACTTAAAGTACTGGTTAATTACATGTACCGAGAAAACGCACGGATATGACTTATATAATGTTAAAAGAGGCGAGAAACAACATATTTACACACAAGTCATACCAGTTTTGGTATCATTGCATCCCTATGATGCCATCACATAAATATGCATGCATTGGAATGGAACCGGTGGCGCCACAATTCTAGTCAAACGCCAGACGCTTCATCTTTGGTTCTCATAAATGTATGCGTGTAGATAGTAAAGACTTCGATGAGACTCATTATTTGACGCAGATCCAATATTGTTAAAAGGGACAAGCAAGTTTATGTCCTAATGAATAGACGTACAATGTTAACCCTTTTCCACATACGACAATTCTGCAGCAGACGACTTTGATTATATTTTGTCAAAAAATAAAAAAAATCTCTATAATTGAATGAATAACCTATGACTTAAAGTGGAAAACATTGTGGCAAAAGGAGAAATTGCTAGTTTTGAGCAATTTCTTCTTTTGTCACTATGTTTTCAAAAAGCCGTCTTCTGCAGAGGCGTCAGAAAGCGTCTATATGAGGAAATGGGTAAAGTCTCCTGTGAGCCTGTGAATACGCACAGTATCAACATAATCTTCACTTTCCGCCTAAAAGTTAATATAGACTTGCATGCATCTTCTGACAACAGTCTAAAAGGTTGTTCGGCACTTTTACCGCAAATATTACTTACAAAATGATGCAAACCCGATGAGTCCATAACACACCAAATCGCCTAACGCAGTTTATTATATCTAACATTCCATCATGATTTATAGGCTATTTGTGCGCATCAGACACAGCCTTACTGGATACGATTACTGTCAGAGGTTTGCCGTTGCATTACTTTGTTTCCATTGAAACGAACTCAGAGAACACTCAAAGTTATGCAATGTTCGTGTTTACTTTAATCACATATATTGTATATATCTTTCTGATAACAACATGTCTAGGTTATTTATCAAAGTCGTCATTACTTCGTTTCCGAAGTCATTACGGCGTCTCGCTTAATTGGAGAGTTGCTGACCTGAGTTGACTAACTCTTTAACTTATTTCTATTTGCTTGCACATTTTATGTCTCGGGGGATTAAAGACAGACAACAGCGTGTGTGTATTTTGTTTTGTTAAATGAACAGTAACCAAGCGAGTACTTCTATTTTCATGTCACAAAGATGACCGTTAATGTACCTGATGAAATTGTTTATGAAAAGTTGCATTATAATAAAATACAATAAATCTTAATTCGTAAACAAAAAAAGTTTAAATCCAGTGTCCATACAGATTTGCGTATTGATATCCAATTCAATTCAATATATGTTATTGCATACAAACGGAGAAATGGATTTTTCAGATTTTTTATTTACAATAATTTAACAATGTAAGAGTTCATGAAAAGATTGATCTATTCTAGAAATATCATGTGTACATTTCGATAAAACTTTGATAGTAGAAGGGTTATCAAAGCTAGATCAAATCATTAGTTGTAACAATCTAGCCTTGCTACCGTTATCTATGTTTCATCGCAAACAATACGTATTTAGCTAAACTATTGATATGACATAACTTATGGTCAAGCCAGTAACGAATTTTGTTAACTGATTATGAAATATTTAAGTTTCGTCTTAACAGAAATATATTTCGCAGGTTTCGTTATAATAATAAAATGACAATGCCTCACTAGAATAAGATAGATGTGTGGTTGACAGTGGTGCAGTGCGTACCGAAGCTTATTAGCGGGTTCTTCAATAAGGAGTTTTCCATACTAGTGCAGCGAGTATTGGTTCAGTCTCCAGGAAGCACACTTTGAGAAAAATTAACATATGCTGTAGTGGTGTTTTTTTCACTATCTATTAAACTGAAAATAAACATGATTTAGTTAAAAAACAAAGCAATGCTGTCACAAAAATATCCAACGAATGTTAAAAGTACTTTCCTTTTTTACGCAGTCATCAAAGAGAATGCCATTGTTGATTACAGAACACGTAGCTCACCGTGAGCTCAGATGTACGTAAATACTGATTGTTATAATATATAGTTACGCCGGTTTTGCTTTAATCTATTTCCGACTGAGTTCATATGTAACAAAGAACCGAGTGTCTGGTGATCTTATGTTGGGTCTTTGTACGTGCCAGACATAGACGAAATAAATATAATAGTCTCAATAATACAGACACCAGCCTTTTTGTTGCCAAAAAGTAATGCCCTTCTGTGTTATACGTGATACAAAACGTGTTAAACTTATTTTGAAGTCATAATACTGATGGGAGAGACGCTGTGTGCAACTGGAAAAGTAATGTCTTCCATATTTTAGCTCGAGACGAGTTCATTGTGATAACTATGTGTCCGTCGTATGACTTGCGTCGCCCGTCGTGTGCCAACAATTTGATTAACACATATCTACTGTTACCGTTGGGCAAAGAGGAATGCAAATGTCTTCCAAGATTAAGCTCACCAAATGTACGAATTGCTCCAGGTAAGGTTTTTTTGTATTCGCCCTGTGTCTGGCGCATGTCTTAAGTGGTCCGTCAGCAGTTTAATTAAAGCACATGCACTGTAACCGTTGAGTCTACAGGAAAATCACTTCCAAGTTTAAGATAATAGGTGCATGATTGTTTTATTTATTGGTGTTTAACAACGTTTTCAACATTATTTCAGTTATAATACGGCGACAGTTCACGTAATCGTGATCCCTGGATAAACAGACCAGTACTAGGCTAGGCAATATGCCTTGCCCAATGGCACTCCACCTTGACCGTCGAACCAAGCCTGGAAGCCCGGTTTCAAATCCTCGACGCTAACCACTCGACCACGGCGGGTTCCTCACCTGTGCATGAACTACTGGATGTGAGTTTACAGTGTTCTCACGATAACTCGAACATGTAAACATTTTAAATTTAGCTATTAACTCGAAGCTATTCATGGATCAGATATGTAGTTTGGTTGTATCACTGGCTTGCTATTCATAATTCATACTTAAGAACGAATATACATGACTTACGAAGCAGACATTACATTTAAAGAGTTTAGCATAAATTCAGTATTCACTCCAATACGTCAATAACTAAAAGTACTGTAGGGTTCCCTTTCGGCTTCGAGTTCAAACTAGTCATAGTATTGGTATCATTCTGTCTCCGTCGCATGGCATGTATTTCGTCGTTCGATTAAAACGGGTCTGTTAAAAGCATTTCCACTGAAACCAGTTGGCCATTTGTAATGAAAACTTCACAGTTTCTACCAACTTCATTCACTTAAAATGTGTCTAGACAGTTTGGACTTGTATAGCTAAAGTATAAAGAACACGTCAACAATCAAAGTAATGTATTGATCCCTTCCGGCTTCGAGTTATAGTGAGTCTATTGCATTGGTATCATTCTGTCTCCGTCGCATTTCCTTGGTAGTCCGATTAAAAATATAGTTCGGTTAAAAACATTTCCATTGTAACCATTTGACGAATTCACAGGTTCTATCAATTACATTCACTTGATAGTGTGGACTTGTACAGCTAAATTATATGCGCTGTAGGGATGATGATGTTCATTTGATATGTTTAAATAGGTACCGTAAAAGATATTCGCCCAAATAACCGCCAGCACATTTTTAAAAAGAAACACAGGATTATTTCTGTGGTAATTTTCAAACATATATTTTTAATGTTAGACATCTTTATCGCTTATAACTTCAGTTCATTCTTTTATATATCTTCTTCTCTGAGACTACTAGTCTAGTTTTAAGTTTACTTCATAGAAATGGTCATTTGGAGTCTCTCAATCAGTGTCCATCGATTCGAGTTGGAGAACATGTTTCTTGAGACACATTTTAACAAGATGCATACATGTTAACCTGATCAAAATATATAAGTACCGTTTGCTTTGATAGTGTATTAGGATAACATAAACAATTCAAAATGCTTTAAATGAACTTAATTGAAACGTATTGTCCGTACATTGCACGCCTTGATTTAATTCTCATTTTCGCATAATGTTTTCAAAGTCTGCTGCAAAGTCGTCAATTGTTATCTGTACTGAAGGAAATGTAAATCATGATCATCTTTTGCTACGCAAGAACTGCAGAATAAATTGTCCAAAACGATTTCAAACAAAGATATTTGTATCCTTTCAGCCTTGCATTTGGAAGAAACCATATGCAATTCTATAGATTTGAAGATAAAAATCTTGATTTTAGCAGCTAACAGTAATGTGCCACCTCAGATGGCGTTGATCAGCGGGCTGGTCTGCTTCTATAATTGTATCACTGGCTTCACAAAATCGCTTCCGGCAGTCACTGGGTAGAGAAAACTGGTTGTCGAACAATTATCTACACATTATTGAAAGACAACCCGCATTTGTTATACGATGGACACCACCCGAATCACAAGAGTCCTGTAGATAAAAGATAATATAGGGAAGAACTGTCATGACATAGCTGGCAGAAATGGAACTTAATATGTGACAGTTTACGAGTTGTCCAAGACAGGTACAGGTGGAAAAAGGTCATTGCAGTCTAATGGATGATGGTGCAGTGATAAGTTAACAATTCAATATAATAAACATAAGCAACATTTACGATTTGGAGTCTCGTTGACTCTCGATAACGGGCAGGGGCGTAACTTTGCAATAATCAATGTGTAGGCCGTCTCGTGAGAAATTATCATCGTGGACTCTGCGTAAAGTATCGACCCGGATCAGCCTAAGCATGCCACACAGTCCTACCCGGATAGACACTTTTCGCCTCCTGTAGATTTTCTGTTTCAGGAATCACTACTCTATACATCTATCCCCCTAAGACGGAATGTGTCGGCCGGATAAGTCTGCGCGGACAGCGCAGGCTAATCAGGTCGATACATTACGCAGATGTCTATCGCCGCAGCTGCATTTTGGGGCATTTTGAGAAAAAATGTGTAGGCACGTGCCTACAGTGCCTAAAGGGAGCTACGCCCCTGACGGGATCAGATATAGGTAAATTGACACAGAACTAATAGGAATATATAAAAAGCTCCAAAAGTTTTAGTCTAGTTCTTATCTAGCACTAAATCAAATGTAAACGGACAGTGGAATCTGTAGTTATAAGGTGTGGCTTTGCACAGTCTCGCACGAGTCTTCGCCGTACGCAGATGCACTAAAGCAGCACGTCGCTAGTTGCGCCTAGTTCATCAATGTCACATTGCTCCGGCGTATGTAGCGGTATTTGGTTCAAAATTGAACTTGGCAATGTTTGCAAACCGCGTTAGGCACATATCGGTTTGCAGCATTGCCAATTTCATTGTCGAACCAAATACCGCTCCACACCGGTGATCGGTTTCCGTGTGATATGACTCACTGTGAATAATACGAAATGGTTCATAAAACAAGGAACAATTAAGTACGACTATATCAATTGACTTATAGGAAAGGGAATAGCTCACAGACAGTGATAAATTACATAGACGATTTTATTATCAGAAATATATTAAGAACAAATACGATATGAATCTATTAATGCAAATCGTATGCAAGTTTGTCTGGTAAATCAACAACTCCATTGCTAATCTATTTATTTTACCCTTTATATTGACACTGCGATTGGATCCTCCTATTGAAGTCGTTTTGGGATAGGGAATGATTCTCATAATGTAAAAAATGAATCCTTTTACCATCTTAATTTCCTCTCTGTCTAAAAAATTAGTTTTTCTACCATTTGTCTGAAATTTGTTTTAGTTGTTTCTCTTGTCTGCGTTCATTGGCTTATCAATTCGGAAGGGAACCAATGCGTACTTTTGTGCACAAATAACTAATCAGACGGCAGGCAATGCATAATTTCAAAGAGCTGATTGATTATGTAAATGGCGTTTTATGACAATCTGAAGAGCTTTCAATCGAGTTGTTTCGATGCTGCGTCAAAATATCCAACTTAACGTTTTATTCCGAAATGTTCATAAGGATATCCCTGAAATAATGTCATATATAAAGACAATGCTATACATGGGCGTATCTCCCTTAAGGCACTGTAGGCACGTGCCTACACATTTTTTTCTCAAAATGCCCCAAAATGCAGCTGCGGCGATACACATCTGCGTAATGTATCGACCAGATCAGCCTGCGCTGTCCGCGCAGACTGATCCGGCCGACACATTCCGTATTAGGGGGATAGATGTATAGAGTAGTGATTCCTGAAACAGAAAATCCACAGGAGGCGAAAAGTGTCTATCCGGGTAGGCCTGTGTGGCATGCTTAGGCCGATCCGGTTTGAATATTTTACGCAGAGTCCACGATATTGATTTTCTTACGAGACGGCCTACACATTGAGTATTGCAAAGTAACGCCCCTGCTATATATTTAATTGCGAAAGCTGCTGAACCTGCCAACTGCAATATTTTGAACAGTTTATAGCGTGAAATAATATCCCGGTCAGTCATGGTAAATTGTTAGACAATCAGGACATACAGTTTATATACCAACTTTAAGAAGGATACATAATTGAAGTGTTTAATCTGCTAAACAATTACTTTTATTTTGATGAATTAAAATAACATGGTAACTCAAGAGGTAAAAGAGGTTGGGAATAGCTATCTACCAGAAGTAGATATACGGTAATAAATCATTGAACAACTGTACCCGAGTGATAATTACTCGCGTGTAACAGTGCTTTATTAGTGTGTTTAATCACGATATTTAAGAGTTATCGTAATCAATTTTCAATGGCATCTAAATAAGGCTCGCGGCATAACATCTTAGTAAACTCGTTTAATACAAGTTTAATACAAGTGACTTCCCATACAAAAACGTTTATAGCAGAAACATGCTGTATTGTTTGCTAAGTCTTTACTACTTTCGTCGCTTGATTATTGTTAGCAATTTCGTTAGCCCATCACATAACATAGTATCATAAAATGCATCATAAAATTATTTCTTCATCAAATAGTGGATATAAATGCTATATATACCGTGTTGAACAAGATTTGCAAACTAAATCACGTTGATTCGTTTTAACATGTGGAAGCATTATTACGCCTAGAATAAGGACGACTTTTGAAATCATTGTGTCAAAAAAGAAAAAATTGCTCATAATAAGAAATTCTTCCATTGCCACAACAATTTCAACTCTATTCAGTAAAAACATTTAAATCTAGGGAACTCAGTTGTCAATAGTTGTGCTTATGTCTGCTTCAGATTGTTTACCTGGTAAAAGTTAACAATTGTGAACATATTTGTTAGCATATCAAATTGTTAGCCCATAAATCAAAAGATAACCTTTTAAACTGTATCTATATTATGTAGCAATGCCTTAACTAAAAAGCAAACTAATTCACTTTCACGGCTTTTGAAGCTAACACCAATCGACCATTATGCATTTTCTCTGAGGACGTCTCCACGATAAAATCAATTGGCCTCGGTTTCTGCTAAATTGAACAAATATGAACAATTGGCCCCAGGGAACAGTCAAAGACAAAACTAAGTTGTAACCCATATCAAATATAAAACCGTCTTTCTCCTTTGTCATTATAATAATTATAACGAGGTTGTTTGGATAAAATCTGCAGACGTTCGAACAGCACCTTTTGGCAAAAGATTAAAACACACGTACTTGTATGTGTGACATTTATATATAATATATATATGGGGGGAGGGAGGGAGGGTATGTGGATGAGTTAGTGGGGATGAGAGTGGGGGTTTGGGTGTTGCCTTCAAGCATCATCTCGTCGAGTACCATCGTTTCATTGTATAAATAATGTTGTTTTGATGGCGAGGATCGGTTGTTCATAGACAGGTAAAACGCGTTTGTGTATGAATTTTCAGTTTCATGCCATATTTTCAATATGGATATAATGTTTTGTAGCAAGTTTGTCGTCATTTTGTTCATTATAGCGTGTATCATTAGTGTTTGTTTCTATATTAAGAAGGTACAAATGTGCAGTTTAGATCAAATCCAAACAATTAAGGCATCGCGACTATTTCTCGTTGAAACACTCGGTTCATTACACAGTATTTTGGCAGCGTTAAGAACAGCAACCCCATCAGAGAATCAATTAACTCCATTCAGAAGTTCAATAGCATATTAAACGGGATGATGCACGACGATAAACTCAGAGTAATCCGGTTACATCGATCTCGTGATCCCATCATTCATACGTTCTCGTGTCTATATTGAGGAAAGTTAACCGTTTACCGGATAAGGTTTTATATCGAGTAGCCTGCTTTGAAAAATTGGAAGCAAAATGGTGTCACTGTGTTGAATACATAATGAAGAAAAGGAGAAATCACCATTTTCCCACAATGTTTTAAACTATTGCATGCTCAGACGTTTGCATCAGGGAAAGGGTTAGCTGATTGTCAAGCAATCAGTAATTGAAAGTCTAACAATTTACATTGAAGTCAAAACAATACAAAGTGATTGCTTTGTTTGGATGATGGTTAACGCCACAGAAAACAGTATTTCACTTATATCACGGCGTTTAATTGGTATATGTGTAAAGTACTGCTAGTTAACGCCACTGTCAACAGTATTTCAATTATATCACGGCGTTTTATTGGTATATGTGTATAGTACTGCTGGTTAACGCCACTGTCAACAGTATTTCAATTATATCACGGCGTTTTATTGGTATATGTGTATAGTACTGCTGGTTAACGCCATTGTCAACAGTATTTCAATTATATCACGGCGTTTTATTGGTATATTTGTATAGTACTGCTGGTTAACGCCACACACAACAGTATTTCAATATTATATCACGCCGTTTAATTGGTATATGTGTATAGTACTGCTAGTAAACGCCAAAGAAAGCAGTATTTCAATTATATCACGCCGTTTAATTGGTATATGTGTATAGTACTGCAGGTTAACGGCACAGTCAACAGTATTTCAATTATATCACGCCGTTTAATTGGTATATTTGAGCCGTCCCGCGATAAAACCAACATAATGGCCTCTGCGTAATGTATCGACCCAGAGGAGGTATTCCAATTTAAAAGCTGCTTGGTATGTCCAGATCGGGGATCGAAACCAAGTCTCCAACTCGTAAGGAGGACACCCTAATCACTTTCTACTTAGTACACGGTCATGATTTGAGCCGTCCCGCGAGAAAACCAACATTATGGCATCTGCGTAATGTATCGACCAAGATCAGCCGTCGCAGTCCGACTGCTCCGGGCCGACACATTCCGTCTCAGGAGGATAGAGGTATAGAGTAAAGATTCCGGAAACAGAAAATCCACAAGAGGCGAACAATTCTGTTTCATTTCACCACTACTCGCATGCTGTTTCATTTTACCACTACTCGTCTGCTGTTTCATTTCACCACTACTCGTCTGCTGTTTCTTTTCACCACTACTCGTGTGCTGTTTCTTTTCACCACTACTCGTATGCTGTTTCGTTTCACCACTACTCGTCTGTTGTTTCTTTTCACCACTACTCGTTTGATGTTTGATTTCACCACTACTCGTCTGCTGTTTCATTTCACCACTACTCGTCTGCTGTTTCTTTTTACCACTACTCGTCTGCTGTTTCATTTCACGACTACTCGTGTGCTGTTTCATTTCACCACTACTCGTGTGCTGTTTCATTTCACGACTACTCGTCTGCTGTTTCATTTCACGACTACTCGTGTGCTGTTTCATTTCACCACTACTCGTGTGCTGTTTCATTTCACGACTACTCGTGTGCTGTTTCATTTCACCACTACTCGTCTGCTGTTTCTTTTCACCACTACTCGTGTGCTGTTTCTTTTCACCACTACTCGTATGCTGTTTCGTTTCACCACTACTCGTCTGTTGTTTCTTTTCACCACTACTCGTTTGATGTTTGATTTCACCACTACTCGTCTGCTGTTTCATTTCACCACTACTCGTGTGCTGTTTCATTTCACCACTACTCGTGTGCTGTTTCATTTCACGACTACTCGTGTGCTGTTTCATTTCACGACTACTCGTGTGCTGTTTCTTTTCACCACTACTCGTGTGCTGTTTCTTTTCACCACTACTCGTGTGCTGTTTCTTTTCACCACTACTCGTCTGCTGTTTCATTTCACGACTACTCGTGTGCTGTTTCATTTCACCACTACTCGTGTGCTGTTTCATTTCACCACTACTCGTCTGCTGTTTCTTTTCACCACTACTCGTCTGCTGTTTCATTTCACCACTACTCGTCTGCTGTTTCTTTTCACCACTACTCGTCTGCTGTTTCTTTTCACCACTACTCGTTTGCTGTTTCATTTCACCACTACTCGTCTGCTGTTTCTTTTCACCACTACGCGTCTGCTGTTTCATTTCACCACTACTCGTCTGCTGTTTCTTTTCACCACTACTCGTCTGCTGTTTCATTTCACCACTACTCGTCTGATGTTTTGATTTCACCACTACTCGTGTGCTGTTTAATTTCACCACTACAAGTGTGCTGTTTCATTTCACCACTACTCGTGTGCTGTTTAATTTCACCACTACAAGTGTGCTGTTTCATTTCACCACTACTCGTGTGCTGTTTCATTTAACCACTACTCGTCTGTTGTTTCATTTCACCACTACTCGTGTGCTGTTTCATTTCACGACTACTCGTGTGCTGTTTCATTTCACCACTACTCGTCTGCTGTTTCTTGTCACCACTACTCGTTTGCTGTTTCATTTCACCACTACTCGTGTGCTGTTTAATTTCACCACTACAAGTGTGCTGTTTCATTTCACCACTACTCGTGTGCTGTTTCATTTAACCACTACTCGTCTGTTGTTTCATTTCACCACTACTCGTGTGCTGTTTCATTTCACGACTACTCGTGTGCTGTTTCATTTCACCACTACTCGTTTGCTGTTTCATTTCACCACTACTCGTGTGCTGTTTCATTTCACCACTACTCGTGTGCTGTTTCATTTCAACACTACTCGTGTGATGTTTCATTTCACCACTACTCGTCTCCTGTTTCTTTTCACCACTACTCGTGTGCTGTTTCTTTTCACCACTACTCGTCTGCTGTTTCATTTCACCACTACTCGTCTGCTGTTTCTTGTCACCACTACTCGTTTGCTGTTTCATTTCACCACTACTCGTCTGCTGTTTCTTTTCACCACTACTCGTCTCCTGTTTCTTTTCACCACTACTCGTTTGCTGTTTCATTTCACTACTACTCGTTTGCTGTTTCATTTCACCACTACTCGTCTGCTGTTTCTTTTCACCACTACTCGTCTCCTGTTTCATTTCACCACTACTCGTCTGATGTTTAATTTCACCACTACTCGTGTGCTGTTTCATTTCACCACTACTCGTGTGCTGTTTCATTTCACCACCACTCGTGTGCTGTTTCATTTAACCACTACTCGTCTGTTGTTTCATTTCACCACTACTCGTCTGCTGTTTCATTTCACCACTACTCGTGTGCTGTTTCTTTTCACCACTACTTGTCTGCTGTTTCATTTCACCACTACTCGTTTGCTATTTCATTTCACCACTACTCGTTTGCTGTTTCATTTCACCACTACTCGTTTGCTGTTTCATTTCACCACTACTCGTCTGCTGTTTCATTTCACCACTACTCGTGTGCTGTTTCATTTCACCACTACTCGTCTGCTGTTTCATTTCACCACTACTCGTGTGCTGTTTCATTTCACCACTACTCGTCTGCTGTATCATTTCACGACTACTCGTGTGCTGTTTCTTTTCACCACTACTCGTCTGCTGTTTCATTTCACCACTACTCGTCTGCTGTTTCATTTCACGACTACTCGTCTGCTGTTTCATTTCACAACTACTCGTCTGCTGTTTCATTTCACGACTACTCGTCTGCTGTTTCATTTCACAACTACTCGTGTGCTATTTCATTTCACCACTACTCGTCTGCTGTTTCTTTTCACGACTGCTCGTCTGCTGTTTCTTTTCACGACTACTCGTCTGCTGTTTCATTTCACCACTACTCGTCTGCTGTTTCATTTCACGACTACTCGTCTGCTGTTTCATTTCGCCACTACTCGTGTGCTGTTTCTTTTCACGACTGCTCGTCTGCTGTTTCTTTTCACGACTGCTCGTCTGCTGTTTCTTTTCACGACTACTCGTCTGCTGTTTCTTTTCACGACTACTCGTGTGCTGTTTCATTTCACGACTACTCGTGTGCTGTTTCATTTCACGACTACTCGTGTTCTGTTTCATTTCACGACTGCTCGTCTGCTGTTTCTTTTCACGACTGCTCGTCTGCTGTTCTTTTCACGACTACTCGTCTGCTGTTTCTTTTCACGACTACTCGTGTGCTGTTTCATTTCACCACTACTCGTGTGCTGTTTCATTTCACCACTACTCGTTTGCTGTTTCATTTCACGACTACTCGTCTGCTGTTTCATTTCACCACTACTCTTCTGCTGTTTCTTTTCACGACAACTCGTGTGCTGTTTCATTTCACGACTACTCGTGTGCTGTTTCATTTCACGACTACTCGTGTGCTGTTTCATTTCACGACTACTCGTGTGCTGTTTCATTTCACGACTACTCGTGTGCTGTTTCATTTCACGACTACTCGTGTGCTGTTTCATTTCACGACTACTCGTGTGCTGTTTCATTTCACGACTACTCGTGTGCTGTTTCATTTCACGACTACTCGTGTGCTGTTTCATTTCACCACTACTCGTGTGCTGTTTCATTTCACGACTACTCGTCTGCTGTTTCATTTCACCACTACTCGTGTGCTGTTTCATTTCACGACTACTCGTTTGATGTTTCAATTCACCACTACTCGTTTGCTGTTTCATTTCACGACTACTCGTCTGCTGTTTCATTTCACCACTACTCGTTTGATGTTTCAATTCACCACTACTCGTTTGCTGTTTCATTTCACGACTACTCGTCTGCTGTTTCATTTCACCACTACTCGTCTGCTGTTTCATTTCACGACTACTCGTGTGCTGTTTCATTTCACGACTACTCGTCTGCTGTTTCATTTCACGACTACTCGTGTGATGTTTCAATTCACCACTACTCGTCTGCTGTTTCATTTCACCACTACTCGTCTGCTGTTTCATTTCACCACTACTCGTCTGCTGTTTCTTTTCACCACTACTCGTTTGCTGTTTCATTTCACGACTACTCGTTTGATGTTTGATTTCACGACTGCTCGTTTGCTGTTTCATTTCACCACTACTCGTGTGCTGTTTCATTTCACCACTACTCGTCTGCTGTTTCTTTTCACCACTACTCGTCTGCTGTTTCATTTCACCACTACTCGTCTGATGTTTTGATTTCACCACTACTCGTGTGCTGTTTAATTTCACCACTACAAGTGTGCTGTTTCATTTCACCACTACTCGTTTGCTGTTTCATTTCACGACTACTCGTCTGCTGTTTCATTTCACCACTACTCGTTTGCTGTTTCATTTCACGACTACTCGTCTGCTGTTTCATTTCACCACTACTCTTCTGCTGTTTCTTTTCACGACAACTCGTGTGCTGTTTCATTTCACGACTACTCGTGTGCTGTTTCATTTCACGACTACTCGTGTGCTGTTTCATTTCACGACTGCTCGTCTGCTGTTTCATTTCACCACTACTCGTGTGCTGTTTCATTTCACGACTACTCGTTTGATGTTTCAATTCACCACTACTCGTTTGCTGTTTCATTTCACGACTACTCGTCTGCTGTTTCATTTCACCACTACTCGTCTGCTGTTTCATTTCACGACTACTCGTGTGCTGTTTCATTTCACGACTACTCGTTTGATGTTTCAATTCACCACTACTCGTCTGCTGTTTCATTTCACGACTACTCGTGTGCTGTTTCATTTCACGACTACTCGTGTGCTGTTTCATTTCACGACTACTCGTTTGATGTTTCAATTCACCACTACTCGTCTGCTGTTTCATTTCACGACTACTCGTGTGATGTTTCAATTCACCACTACTCGTCTGCTGTTTCATTTCACCACTACTCGTCTGCTGTTTCATTTCACCACTACTCGTCTGCTGTTTCTTTTCACCACTACTCGTTTGCTGTTTCATTTCACGACTACTCGTCTGCTTCTTCAAGTTTATAAGTTGTCCGCAGAAGAGGGCCGATTAGAACTTCTAGAAAGGATTTTTGATTTGCTATTTAAGAGCTGCTGAGAAATGCATAAACCGTGTAGGGTTGAAACAAGATAACTCATTCAGATTTAAACTGACTGTCTCCGTGCTTAAGTAGTTTAAAGCGTCCGGCTTTTTGATAACATGCCAGGGTCAAATCCCCGGTCAGGTGACACCAAATATTTTAAGATGGATATATGTATCCCACATTGGCACGCATGGTTGTGGGATGACATTATAACATGCATCGGTGGCAGGATAAATCATAAATGATAAATTACCAAGGAAACGCCGCAACATAACAAAAATACAGTTGATATGGCATAAAAACAACATTCAAACTGTTCTACATTTACATTTTAGATGTTTAAAGTCATCTCCTGCATATTTGTTGCAGATTTGATGTATGGGTCATAGGTGCAGAGTTCCTGAGTTTTGGTTCTGATCAGAAAAAGCAATTATCGATTGTCTCTGTCAACAGTGAATCTTAAAACCTGACATCACTACTGTTGTTAAAAGCTTTCTATTTCACTCATCGTAGATTAACCCTTTCCAACATACAACAAATCTGCAGCAGACGAATTCGAAAACCTACAGACAACTATATGAAAGATATCTTTAAATGAACGTAGTGTTATCAAGTAGAATTGAAAACATGGTTGCTCATTATGAGCAAGTTCTTCTGCTACCACAGTGTTTTCACAAGTTGATTGTTGCATATGCTTCAAATTGCGTTTGCATGTGGGAAAGGTTTAATTGACAGCTGAGTGGCATTGATTATGAAATATGCACTAATCTCAATAACATCCTCTTTATCCCTCATTTGCTCTTGCTAAAAGGCATTGATTATTAATTTGGAATGATGTATTAAAACTGAAGCTGCGTTGGAACCGTAATGTATACATCCTCATGTATAGGTTAGAAAATGATTGATTTGTGGGGTTTTTCCCCCGTTTTAAGCAGTAATTCTTTTATATATATATAAGCGTTTACTGGTTAAATCACCAGTTATATCGGTAGTTTTTCATTCTCTAACCATTTTACCTTGAAGACGCTGACAGTAAAGGAAACCTAACCATTTCCCACATATGAAAACAAATATACATAATTCAACTTTGACAACACGTTGGCAAAAACATTTTCATCATAAGCAATTCTGTATTTGTCAAATTTTTCTCAAAAGTCGTCTGAACTTTTTATCTATATGGGCAAATTCGAACCAACACGAACCAACCTGAAACAACCCGAACCAACACGAACCAACCCGAACCGACCTGACCCGAACCAATCCGAACCAACACGAACAAACGCGAACCAACCCGAACAGACACTAACCAACTCGAACTAACACAAACCAACCCGAGCCAACACGAACCGACCCGAATTAAAACGAACCAACCTGAACTAACCTGAACCCTTTCTCACGAGTAGACGGATTTTCGACGCATCGGATGCAGACGACCTTTGATAACATTGTTGTAAAAAGGAGAAATGTCGACGATGTTTTAAACTCTATTCTATAATTACACTTTCATCTATTAAGATCTAGCATATGTTTTGCCTAGATGATTGTTAAGTCGTCTGCTGCAGATTTTTTGCTTTCTCGAAAGGGTAAATGGCTTTAACGACCGGTGTAGATCCTGATCAACCTTCACTTGTGTACAGTTTGACCTGAATCTGCACTATTGGCCAGTTAGTTACATAATGTTTCAAGAAACTTTCTGAACGGCAGTTTTTAGATACGATGATGTAGAAACGCAGACAAAATGCTATTTTCAAATGAAATAATTACGCTTAGATTGGTGTTCGTGGGGTACCGTTTATATATCGGCCAAAGCTTACTTCTCTAAAACATGTCCCACGTGTATAACAAATATATACAGCAGTCGACTTTGAAAGCACGAAGATCAAAATATGGATAATCTCTAGTAACAAAAGTATAATTAGTTTAGAGAGTTGAAAATATATCGGCATTAATATACATTTAACCCTTTCACACATAAAGGAAATCGGCAGCAGACGACTTTGAAAACAGCTACAGAAAAGTATTAAAAGTATCTACAAATGATCATATAGTTATTGCATAGTGTTGGAAAACATTGTGGCAAATGGAGAAATTTCTCTTTGTTTTCAAACGCGTATGCAAGTGGGAAAGGATTAAAGCACGGTGTTTATTTCTATACAGTGATCAGTTATGTCAGGAAAAAGTCGATTAGCAGACACTCATGTTCCGCTTCCATCTCGCGTGCAAAAACAGAATGTCAATATGTGTCAAGATT
Organism: Serripes groenlandicus; assembly: GCA_031761405.1. Taxonomy (NCBI): domain Eukaryota; kingdom Metazoa; phylum Mollusca; class Bivalvia; order Cardiida; family Cardiidae; genus Serripes; species Serripes groenlandicus. The sequence continues at coordinate 674,666 of JASEVX010000092.1, forward strand.
TAATGCGGATACGTAGCAGCAGACTATTTGATAATTTCACGCTTGTTTTCACCCGTCTTTCACCGCTGATGGCGCTATTGCTCCGCTTTTCAAACCACTGACCCAGATTATGTCACTCCGAAATCATGTATGCCTGTTTGATTGACACCATATAATGGTATGCATTAAACCACTGATGAACGTTGAACTCGCAATACATAGTAATATAATATAAACTAGGACGCACTATAAAACGATTTGCAGTTACAATCCCAAAATGTGCTAATAGGCGAAATTGCGCCATGTTTCAAATGACATGCAGAAAACTTTCGATATACATTGAGCTCACAAAACAAAAGATTCATAGAAAACAAATTATGTCGCGGAAACAGGCGATATGGTGTTGCAATGATCGGAATTTCTGTATCTGATGTGCGCTATTTCTCCGCGTTTGGAACCACTGACCAAGATGATGTCATTCCGAAAGCATGTATATATATTTGATTGACGTAACATAAGTGTTTGCTTTTATCCACATATCGAGGGCTTGGCGTGAAACAGTTGTAACTAAAATTTGTATTCTTTTTACCAAGGTTAATCACCTCGCCATAAAGTATTTATAAGCGTTAAATAATTTTTCTTGGTAAACAATGGAAATTTTGGTGCCATTGCTTGTTCTGAGCAATGGCACCTAAATTTGCATTGTTTACAAAGGGGTCAAAATTACCCCTAAAACAGGGTTTTCAAAATAGGTTTTTAGTTACAACCGTTTCACGCCAACCCCTTGATATATTAATGTTGTGTTCACATAAGCATTTGATATAATAAAAAATATTTCTGTTATCTCGTTTTGGCGAACTGGTGGGTTGCCAACACGACATTTGAAGAATAAGTCGGTCTGTCTAATATGCGTACTGGCAAATGTAACATTGGCGCTCCTCTTTCATACCGACGCAGGAAATAAATATATTAAATTGTTGTCAGGAGCGGTAATTCCTTATTTATCGTTTATCATTTGTCGCGCTGGCTTGTCATTTTGTTCGGGACACATGACAATTTCACCTCGGATGGATTTATTGCTCCGTACTTCAAACAACTAACCAAATATTGCCATTCTCAACATTTTATTTCAGTTTACTATTTTGAATGACGATACTAAAAAAAGAATGCATAGTTTGCTATGTTTATGCCAGCAGAGATGCCAAATGCATAGTATTGTATGTAGCAAACGATAGCGAAATCAGTTTATACTTGTGTTTCAAAAATCGACAAAATTTGATCATTTTAAATCGAGGTTTATGTAATAAAGCACGCAATGTGTCGGAGGGGTGTGTTTCGCAGGTCAATACGATACCTATATGTACAAACCTCCTATAGCATGATTTACAAGCCTTTTGGGTGAACACCGAAGAACATTGTAGCATTGCTGTCTGGCTCAGTAATCTCAACTAAAACTTTCATACAGTTTGCATTCAGCTATCATTATTTGTTATCTAACATTGAGCCGTCCCGCGAGAATAACCAACATTGTGGACTCTGCGTAAAGTATCGACCCGGATCAGCCGAAGCATGCCACGCAGGCTAACCCGGACGGACACTTTTCGCATCTTGTGGATTTTATGTTTCAGGATTTATTACTCTACGCAGGCTGATCTGGATCGATACATTACGTAGATGACATTATGTTGGTTTTCTCGCGGGATGGCTCATATATATACACATCTGCGTAATGTATCGACCAGATCAGCCTGCGCTGTCCGCGCAGACTGATCCGGCCGACACATTCCGTCCAAAGGGGGATAGATAGAGTAGCGATTCCTCAAACAGAAAATCCACAGGATGCGAAAAGTGTCTACCCGGGTACGCCTGTGTGGTATGCTTAGGCTGATCCGGGTCGATACTTTACGCAGAGTCCACAATGTTGGTTATTCTCGCGAGACGGCTCATATCAATATATCTGCGTAATGTATCGACCAGATCAGCCTGCGCTGTCCGCGAAGACTGATCCGGCCGACACATTCCGTCTTAGGGGGATAGATGTATACAGTAGTTATTCCTGAAACAGAAAATCCACAGGATACGTACAGTGTCGGTCCAGGTAGGCCCGTGTAGGTAGGCCCGTGTGGCATGCTTAAGCTGATCCGGGTCGATACTTTACGCAGAGACCACAATTCTCGCGGGACGGCTCATATCAATATATCTGCGTAATGTATCGACCAGATCAGCCTGCGCTATATAATATAATATATATAATATATTTCTCTGTCCCATCTCTCTTACTGTCTGTCTGTCTGTCTGTCTGTCTGTCTGTCTGTCTCTCTCTCTCTCTCTTTCTCTCTCTCTCTGTCTCTGTCTCTGTCTCTGTCTCATCTCTCTTACTGTCTGTCTGTCTGTCTGTCTGTCTGTCTGTCTGTCTGTCTGTCTGTCTGTCTGTCTGTCTGTCTGTCTGTCTGTCTGTCTCTCTCTCTCTCTCTCTCTCTCTCTCTCTCTCTCTCTCTCTCTCTCTCTCTCTCTCTCTCTCTGTCTCTGTCTCTGTCTCTGTCTCATCTCTCTTACTGTCTGTCTGTCTGTCTGTCTGTCTGTCTCTCTGTCTGTCTGTCTGTCTGTCTGTCTGTCTGTCTGTCTGTATGTATGTCTGTCTGTGTCTGTCTGTGTCTGTCTGTCTGTCGTCTGTCTGTCTGTCTGTCTGTCTGTCTGTCTGTCTGTCTGTCTGTCTGTCTGTCTGTCTGTCTGTCTGTCTGTCTGTCTGTCTGTCTGTCTGTCTGTCTGTCTGTCTGTCTGTCTGTCTGTCTGTCTATCTGTCTGACCCGGCCGGGTAGCTCAATTGGTAGCGTATCTGACTCGTGATCTGGAGGTTGCGGCGACATTCTTTCGGGCGATGTTTTCCATTGCCTCCCACCTCTGATCTATGTGAGAAAGTAGTCAGTGGCTTCGAAAGAATGTTGTGTAAGTACTGGTGTTGGAAAGCCAGGAAAACATGGGTAGGTGCACTGACCGCCGTGATATGACCAAAGCTGTTGAAAGCGGCGTTAAACTCCAAACAAACAAATCGTTTAACATATTTTAGTAGAAAATGTCTAAGTAAAACAATTATTTTTAAAGATGGAATTATTGTTCTAGTATTGACTTTAACTTGGAAAATATTTAGGAAACTGCTACATGTTTACGTAGAATTGTTGAAAAGCGAGTGAAAATAAAATTACGTATTGAAGCAATAGGCCTCTGAATTGACTGCGACTAACATCAGTCTCTCCCCCCTCTCACCAACCTACCCGCACATAAGTCACACTGACTCATCTTACCATACCCCCCCCCCCCCAACAGTCACCCACACACCCACACCCCACTGAAACTCACGCACCAACACTCACCCACCGACACTGACACTCAACTACCAACACTCACCGACACTCACCCACTGACACTCAACCACCGACACTCAACCACCAACACTCAACCACCAACACTCATCCACTGACACTCAACCACTGACACTCACCTACCAACACTCACCCACCAACACACACAGATCCTCGGTCTTCACAGCACAGCTACACCTACACATATCATATCATAACATAGTCACATCAACATCATTGTCACATCACACACATCACACACATCATATCACACTCAAACCAAGTCACAGCACAGCTACACCCACACATATTATTACATAGTCACATCAAACTTAACTGTACCGATCGATTTATCCTTATACAGTTGATCCTGTCGTACATTAAATAGCAGGAAATCTTACCGACAATTTCAGACACCACTTCTATCATATTAATCCCCCCTCCGACACGAAGATGAAGCTGAAGACTTTGAAACATCTAGTCAAAGATATGGAAACTATCTATAATAAAATAACAATTATTAAATAAAACTGAAAACAGTGTAGCAAAGGGAGAAACTGCTCATCATTTTCTCATTGTGCCTTTTTTTTTATTTAAAAAGTCGTCTGCTTCAGAGGTGAAGATGTATATATATATGTATGTCCGTCTATCTCTCCGGTTATCTGTTGGTGTAACTGTCAATCTGCCTATGTGTTGATATGTCTATCTTTCTATGTACATGTATGTGTATCTCTATCTGTCTATGTATGTGTATGTCTATCTGTCTATGTATGTATGATCATGTATGCTTTTCAGTGTATATATCTGTATGTACATGTATTCATGTCTCTCTGAATGTATGCCAATCTGAATTCATGTAAACTAAGTCGGTCTCTTATGGAATTGCAAATCGTGTAGATCAGACAGTGTAGTAACACTATTGCAATAATTAAACTTCTAAGTATATATTACATATAAGACACGTCTGTCTGTCTGCCTAACTGTCTGTCTTTTTGCCCCCCTGCATGAATGCCTGCTTGTTTGTCTGTATGTCTGTCTGTCTGTCTGCCTCCCTGCCTATATGTCTGTCTGTTTGTCTGTCTGTCTGTCTGTTTGTCTGTATGTCTGTATGTCTGTCTGTCTGTCTGTATGTCTATATAAGTGTGTGTGTGTGTGTGTGTGTGTGTGTGTGTGTGTGTGTGTGTGTGTGTGTATCTTACTCTCTCTCTCTCTCATTTTTTTCTCTCTCTTCTCTCTTCAAAGAGTGTTCGCTTCAAATGCCTCATATGTCTGCATATAGGAAATTCTCAACCTAAAATCAAGTTCATCACTTGTCTTGTATGTAACCATTAAAGTGCATAACACAGTTGAAAGCTGATTTTCTGTTTCTTGCGACACCCCAAATTTTATTCTCTCATTATTTCTCATAATATCCATACTGGTTAAAAAAAAAAAGGGTTTCCTGCAGTCAGAAATACCACGTTTCCAGCTCCTTTTCAAGCAATATTGAACGCGAACGCTGGTATTCAAATTTAACTCTAAATTCACGCCTAGCTCTGCAACCAGTGTTTTCAAACCGGAAGTAGAAGTGGGTTCAACTGAAAAATTAAATCCCATGCTTAGAGCTTACTTTTCACATTTATAAACATCAAAATCAACCATTTACCCAAAAATGAACCCAAAACTTACTATTTGTCATTATTTCTATTTTTGACCCTGGCCAAAATCCGAATATTCCGAAAGCTAGTGTTATGTGTCACCTAAGTCACAGAGTTCACCTTGGTAAATAAGGGTTCGAACCCCCAAACCCTAGATTGACAAACCAGCGGTTCGACCGACTGAGCTATTTGGGTTCATATATTATAGTCCACCATAATATATATTTGTACTCAAAATTCCGAAACAGGTCAATAATTTAATAATCTATGTTTAATGATATCTGAGACTCAAAAAGGTACAGTATCATAAGTGTTTATAAGTCTTTGCAACCTGATTTTCTATATTTTATTTAAAACTGAAAATATACTAGTAAATATATTTCACACGTCACTCATTAATCTCTGCCTGTCTTCGTTATAATTCGGCTGATCAACCGTTACCTATATGTGTGTGATTATTCGACCTATGAATATGTTAAAGTGCGTGGTTAAAACATAACCGACCTGATAGCTTGGTTGGTAAGAACTAAGAATTTCAAATAATCAGAGTGCACATGTCATTGGTTCGAGTCATATGCTAGGCGTGAAATCTTGCTATTCTTTTTTCCTAAATTTAACTTGTATGTCATTTATATAAGAATATATATTTTTCTTTTCAAAAAATTGCATCTTATGTCTCCTTCATTTTATACAGTGTGAGGTAATTGTTCACGTATATATGCTATGCCGTTTGTGGCACGTAGGAGATATTATGTTACATATCATTTTGTCTTTGATAGAGTTTATGTTTATTAATTACCTTATGATGCATACAGATCCTAGATAGCACAGTCGGTAACGGTGGAGGCTATCAATCCGGGGGTTTTGGGTTTGAAACCACATCTCATATATAAACGAAAAGATGCTGAAAGCGGCATAAACAAACGAACTAGTGATAACTGTACCGATCGATTTATCCTTATACAGTTGATCCTGTCGTACATTAAATAGCAGGAAATCTTACCGACATTTTCAGACACCACTTCTATCATATTAATCCCCCCTGCGACACGAAGATGAAGCTGAAGACTTTGAAACATCTAGTTAAAGATATGGAAACTATCTATAATGAAATAACAATTATTTAATAAAACTGAAAACAGTGTAGCAAAGGGAGAAACTGCTCATCATTTTCTCATTGTGCCTTTTTTTTTTATTTAAAAAGTCGTCTGCTTCAGAGGTGAAGATGTATATATATATGTATGTCCGTCTATCTCTCCGGTTATCTGTTGGTGTAACTGTCAATCTGCCTATGTGTTGATATGTCTATCTTTCTATGTATGTGTATCTCTATCTGTCTATGTATGTGTATGTCTATCTGTCTATGTATGTATGATCATGTATGCTTTTCGGTGTATATATCTGTATGTATTCATGTCTCTCTGAATGTATGCCAATCTGAATTCATGTAAACTAAGTCGGTCTCTTATGGAATTGCAAATCGTGTAGATCAGACAGTGTAGTAACACTATTGCAATAATTAAACTTCTAAGTATATATTACATATAAGACATGTCTGTCTGTCTGCCTAACTGTCTGTCTTTTTGCCCCCCTGCAGGAATGCCTGCTTGTTTGTCTGTCTGTCTGTCTGTCTGTCTGTCTGCCTCCCTGCCTATATGTCTGTCTGTTTGTCTGTTTGTCTGTTTGTCTGACTGTTTGTCTGTCTGTCTGTCTGTCTGTCTGTCTGTCTGTCTGTCTGTCTATTATATAAGTGTGTGTGTGTGTGTGTGTGTGTGTGTGTGTGTGTGTGTGTGTGTGTGTGTGTGTGTGTGTGTGTGTGTGTGTGTGTGTCTCTCTCTCTCTCTCACTCTCTCTCTGTCTGTCTCTGTCTCTGTCTCTGTCTCTGTCTCTCTATATGTCTCTCTCTGTCTCTGTCTCTCTCTCTCTTTCTCTCTCACTCTCTCTCTCTCTGTCTGTCTCTGTCTCTGTCTCTGTCTCTGTCTCTGTCTCTCTGTCTCTGTCTCTGTCTATGTCTCTGTCTCTGTCTCTGTCTCTGTCTCTCTGTCTCTGTCTCTCTCTCTCTCTCTCTCTCTCTCTCTCTCTCTCTCTCTCTCTCTCTCTCTCTCTCTCTCTCTCTCTCTCTCTCTCTCTCTCTCTCTCTCTCTCTCTCTCTCTCTCTCTCTCTCTCTCTCTCTCTCTCTCTCTTTCTCTCTCACTCTCTTGTCTGTCTCTCTCCCAACCATCTCACACACCTTGATTTTAATACCAGTACTAGCCATAAACATCATGTATACAGATCAACTTTCAGTTCAGAACTTAATAAATCCTCAAGGAAGCATTAAAATCAGCATAAATCTTCTAACTACAGTCTAATTTTACGACCTCATTAATGCAAACCATAAACTGTTTGTAATGTCAATCCGAAACTTCCCCGTTTATTTGAAGAATCAATTACTTGGGCAATATTTTCGCTCTTAGTCGTATATGTGTACAAATGATGGCTGTAAAACTGGAAAAAGACGCACAATTGATTGCATTCTGCTCTTTTGTAAAACGCAGATTCTTTTTTAATGCACACTATTAATAATAACTGGAGTAGTCATCTGGAAGAGGCAGAAAGAAATGTCAGAAATGTTAATTAATCTCGGAATTCCTCGACGCAATTTCTCCTTTTGCCACAATGTTTTGAAATTCATCTGCTTCTGATGCACCAAAATGCGTGTGTGTGTGTGTCTGTGTGTGTGTGTGTGTACCAAAAGGGTTAATTGTGTATGACATTGAGATCTACGATCCGTGTCTGTTTATTGGGAAGGGTCGACATTTATTTGAACAAGGTTTTCGCTTTGTTCCGTTTCTTTTTCAATACTCCTTAACTTCAAACATGTGAATCACATCCAACACAATAGCCAAGCCCCGGCATATCAATCGGAAGCTATCTGGGTTGCAAACCTAGGTGTTGAGAGGTCGAACTCCAGCTCGGCAAACAATCTTTCCGACTTAAACAGTTAGTGAGACAGGCGTCATTCGACTTCCATCAATGGGCCAAGTCTATCTGAAAAAAAGCCGACAATTGTTTGGATTTACGGTTATGTGTAGTACTGGTGTTAGAAAAGCAGGAAACACATAGGTAGGTGAATTGGCAGCCGTGATATAACTGAAAAGTGTTGGAAATGGCGTTAACCCCGTATCAGTCAAAACCCAACGTGTGCACCACATCCCCATACTGGTGTATTTGAAATCACTGTGGGACGAGCATACCTAACATACCATAAACTTGTCTACCTTTCCGATATGTACATGTATCTCTGGGGTTTCTATAATAACTTTTAGTTCTAACCTATAATTTGTATTAATGCACGGTGTCTTCTTCAATGGGAAATTTTGCAACATCTATGATGGCGGTGTAAATGAGAGTGTTAGTAGAGATGTTTACGTGTATCAGTAAGTTTCGAAGGAGTAATTGTTAGAATGATAATGTTAAGACTGAGGACCAAAGATCCGTTTGAAAGGATTAAGTACATGTATGTACAAAGTCGAAGCTAAGAAACAATGTTTATTTTACCCTTAAACGCCTTGCTCATACATCTATAAACTACTTGCAAAAGATGTTTTCTGGAAAGATCACAACATACAGATTAGCATTCTTATAAAGAAATGGGTATCCTGTCATTGTGAAAATTATACTCATGATGTTTCTTTGAAAACGCACACATTGACGATTTACTTCTCATGTCGTATTTGATGTGAATTCTGATTTCTGTAAATTTAACCATATTTACTAGGGTTTTCGTCAAGTGGTGGTAGAGCAACCGCCTGTGTGCGAGTCGTCGCGTGTAGGTGTCCCGGCCGGGTCATACCAAAGACTTTAAACATGTTAGTAATGCGGGGTAAGTATTAAAACTGACTGGTTGGTGTCAGGATAAATGGACAAGAAGTACTGGTAACTAACACAGGAAACGCCGTGATATAACAAAAACACTGTTGAAAGCGGCTTAAAACACCAGACAATCGTAATATAGGCTGATTTTCCTACGCTTTTTAAATAGCTATAATTTGATCGGTAAGTTAAAAAAATCCATATAAATATATTTTAGCCAGTATATGTCTATATATTTTTCATTGCATTGAATAACTTGACTGCCATCATGACTAACGCGGTTCGAATGGGATAAATGCCATTTTGAAAGATAAACGCGCAGAGGTAATCATACCTACAACTCATATTTCGAGGCTTCTGAAAAGAAACAAAAACAACAAATCACTCTAATCGAGATTCAAAAGGCCATATCGAGGGTTTTGCGTGAAACGGTTGTAACTAAAATTAGTATTTTTTTACCAATGTTAATCACCTCGCCATAAAGTCTTTATAAGCGTTAAATCATTTTTTTTTCTTGGTAAACAATGGAAATTTAGGTGCCATTGCTCGTTCTGAGCAATGGCATCTAAATTTGCATTGTTTACAAAGGGGTCAAAATTGCCCCTAAACCAGGGTTTTCAAAAATAGGTTTTTAGTTACAACCGTTTCACGCCAAGCCCTCGATATGTTTCCAACCTTAACAGATTTGATTACCGTTTTGGCCGAACTGCGTGGTACTCTTTAATCGCTTGAGCGCCAATAAATTGCGCTTAATTTAACGTCCATTCAAATAGTGCCTCCCGCCTTTAGCTGATTAATAGGCCGTGTTTATGATAAACTTAATTGTTTTTCGGCTTCCTCTTCTGGGTTCCACGGTAAACTGTCGGTCATGGCCGTTCGTATTGCCAATATTACTCGTGTATTATATTCTGCGTGGACACATATTGACGGTTCTGTTAACACACCACTTTCAGCCGTTTTGCAGTTGACGACTTTTGATAACTTGGTGGAATTAGGAGAAATTATTCATAATCAGGGGCGTAGCTCCCTTTAGGCACTGTAGGCACGTGCGTACACATTTTTTTTCTAAAAATGCCCCCAAAATGCAGCTGCGGCGATACACATCTGCGTAATGTATCGACCAGATCAGCCTGCGCTGTCCGCGCAGACTGATCCGGCCGGCACATTCCGTCTAAAGGGGGATAGAGATAGTAGTGATTCCTGAAACAGAAAATCCACAGGAGGCGAAAAGTGTCTATCCGGGTAGGCCGGTGTGGCTTGCTTAGGCTGATCCGAGTCGATACTTAACGCAGAGTCCACAATGTTGAATTTCTCACGAGACACATTGATTATTGCCAAGCTACGCCCCTGATAATCGCCCTGAATGTGTAAGCATAAGGGGAAATATTAATAACAAATAATAAGATGAAAAAAATAAACCACAGTATAAAAGTCGTATACATGTATCAGTTTACAATTAATTCACGCTGCGTGTATTTACAGAACTAATGGACCTTTTACCACAATTATTTTATAACGTTTTGTACGGAATGGTACTCCATTGGAACGAGTCAATTTACATTCATAGGCCAGTATGAACCATTTCCCTCACAGAATCTGAACATGGCGGTATTGACAAGTTTTTGGAGACATATTAGAAGTACTTTAAAATGAATAACTATAAAGTAGTAAACTTTTGTGGAATAAAGAGGAAGGGCTCACTATCTGTATATTCTCCTTTTCCCACACTTATTTCAGAAGTCATGTCTTTCGAACGAATCATTTTTAGCTTGCAAGTTGTGGAAATGTTAACATTAAACAGAAAATAATTATAATCTTTGTATATCAGGTCGTCCAAAGGGAAGAAAGTCAGTAAAACACTTTATATTAATATAGCTCTATAATTTCAAAATGTTCGACCACATCGAAATTTAAGTGCAGCTCTTTCTGGCGTTGAAGACATGTACATGTTTATCCCGAGTATATCGTGTACGCAGATGCATTAATACCTCATATCGCAAGACTCGGCTCGGGTGTACTAAATCACCCCCAACACAGACCGGCACAAATGTTGTCACGATATTCGAATGGATTGCTTTGAATGCAAAAAACGCCATTCATTCCAGACTGCCTTTCAACTGATGCTATTAATCTACAATGTTTAGCCATATTTAATCAACCTACGTGTTGTTTCGGTTGTTGGTGTCATAAATTCATAAATGTCTAACATCAAATGAATATAACCCTTCATGATGAAAAACGAGTGTCGGAAAGTGTGATTGCTTGACTAGACAGGCCACTTACACTCACTCGATGAATATGATGGTTGTTGTCTATTGATTGAACGGTGTTTTACGTCGTTTTCAATAGTATTTAAGTTATAGTGTATAGTATTAGTACTACCGGTACTTATCCCGACGCCGACATTTCAGTCGCAGTTATATCTCCCCTTTAACCTAAGCGCTAAGGAAGAAAGCCACTACTTAATATTTTAAGGTAACTGGTATGGACTCAACGGGCATAGTATCCTGATGGCCAACTTCCGAGACAGACGCTCGAACCACTCCACCACGGATACGCTACGGCTGATGTCGTCGGTCCGTAAAGCATCAATCACTCTAACAGAATCGATAATATGTTTGCATAATTGTATCCGTATTTTGAGCGGTTGTCTAGTTAGACCAGCCTGGACAGCCATGGTTACATAGGGACCTCGACATCTCTGCTATGGAATAATTAAAACCTGATTATTTTGAGGCAATTCTTTCGAGTACACACACAATAGGGTTTGAAGTTCAAATGTTAACTTTAGGATATTAAATATGGTTATTATATTGAGCTTTGTTGGATCGGTTCTTATGAAATGTAATACAGATCTGACTGTGAAACCAATGTCTTCTGAGCGAACTGAACACCAATTGTCGAAATGTATATGTACGTGAATGCCTGTGTGTCTAATGTGCAGTGTAGATCCAGTGTAATCTGCCAGAATCTAAAATGTACAGGCATGATGGTTCAGACTGAAAGTTAGTTACATATCCTGCAGTATGGATTACGGAATAACTGTCGCGTCTTTTCAGACATGAATATCGATGAATATCATTGTCTCACTTGCATATTCCAAACATATCATTGCACCAAAGGTACATTGAAACCGGGCGTCCAGGGTTCAATCCCGAGTCGCTTTGGTCATGGTAGAGTTCCTTTGGGCAAGACGTTTCAGATGTTACAGGTGTTTTTTATTGTGGTGTTGTTTTGTGTGTAGTGGTGTTTTTCCAGACGGTTTCAAAGTAGACGGATCCAAAAACTATATCGGTTAACGGTTCGAACATAACTTCCAAAAGTGCATCCCGCCTACAATTTATTAATTGTCAGCGGGGAATCTATTTAAAGTTCCAACCTCAGAAATTTGTAAACCCATTGCCAAGATACAAATGTGAAAGCCCAGCCTCATTGTCAGACACGCCTATTTGATCATATACATTTGTGGTATTTACTCGCTAAAGAGCATACGAATTAAACTCATTCAGCTTGTAAAATAAAAGTGATATTGACATGTGGTACCCGTCAACACATTTGATGGCAATAAACGAAAGAATATAAAACGCCATACTTTTACAAACAGAATAAAATAGTTTAGTTTTTAGATATATCAAGATTGAGAATTTGAGTATGGAACAGCCACTAGTTATAGGGACTGGTCAGAAAGAGGGGATGCGCTGGCTAACAATGTCCTTTACTTGTGACACAGGCTTCACTAACTCGGTACCAGTAGCAGGGTTAGAAACCACGTCGGGTCATATCAAAGGGGATAGTGATGGCTTACATCCTTTGTGCTCAGGCTTGAAGGGATATTATTATGTCTGATACATGTGCGTTAGGATAACTAATGCTGATAGTGCTTGTAATTTACCCAGGAAATGCCGTGATACAACAGAAGATCTATTGAACACGGCGTTAACAACACATTCATTGAGTACAGTACATCAAGCTTAATTCTTGTAATATAATATGTGATATCAGAGTATTGATGAAAAACTCAGTATATTTAGCAATCCTTGCAATATTAACCCTTTCCCTCATACGACAATTCTGCGGCAGACGACTTTGAACGTATTTTGTCAAAAAATAGAAAATCCCTATAATTGAATGGATAACCTATGATTAAAAGTGGAAAACATTGTGTCAAAAGGAGAACTTGCTCGTTTTGAGCAATTTTTGTCACTATGTTTTCAAAAAGCCGTCTGCTGCAGATGCGTCAGAAAGCGTCTTTATGAGGGTAAGGGTTAAGTGGAAATAATAGCAATTTCATGCCTCTAATGGCGGGTAATACAAACCACGAATGTGCGGTTAACTACCATGCTGGGTTGATTGTTTTGCACCTACCGACTTACTGCTGGAATAAAAACTTCTACGCGTATTGTTTTAGAATGTCTGTATCTTTATTCCTGTATCCTTTATCAGATGAATTATATTTAGATCGTATTGTTTTATTTCGATACGATAAAATACAACCATATTCAAGTTGTATAATTTAAAAAATATATGTAATTTCATAAACGCTTTACGTGTGAGATAACAGAATATTTCCAAACCATCCATGCGTTCATTAGACTGAATCATGTTTCGAAAACTAACTTGGTGTCGCTGAAATGGAGTGCGTTCTCATGTATAACGGTAAATTGTAATGTCTATCGAACGCACCCCTTGTGTACAGTCCAAACTGTGTTTAAAGACCACCCAAGGGCAGAGAACAATCTGGTCTTTGTTCACAGATTTTCTTTAAAGCGACTGAAATCCAGATAGCACAAAAAAAAAAAAAAAAAAAAATAATCGAATTCGCCCTAAATGTTATTCTTTATGTTATCCAAGTAAAACCAGGGTAGAAAATGTATCGTTTTTTATCAATAAAGTGAACTTGAGTCGTTTTCAATTGTCCCGATGAAGAGGTTTCCTATTTAAAAATACTTACCCCGTTACTGACAGGGTAGAATTTGCGATGGAAAAAGTATCGAAAACAAGAAAATCTCACCGATTATAGGGGTATGTAATATGTCAGTTATCACATTTTAATGCCCCAAATACAAAAATAACACTTATTTTCTTAAAATTGGAAATTTTATTTTTTTACGACGGTTGGGTATCTGGAGTTCAGTCGCTTTAATAGAAGGGTAATTTATACAGAAATTGGGTTATTGGGAAGTAAAATAAAGTGTGGTTGCTACAGACAGGTAATTGCTATACAAAGATAGTATTTAGCAGAAGGTTGACTGTACTTTGTACCTAAACCACAATCTTTTCCCCCAAACAATGATAATGCCCATGAAGTGTATAAACGCATTACAAAACTTCAGAAACATGTTTCACTCACATGGTGTATGTATCTCACATGGACACAAGCTTTGAAACTGTTGTAAGTTGTGTTTAATCTGAACAGAGAAATTCATAACTGACGTTTTGGCACACCGTTATTACGTTTGATCTCACTAGTTCCATCGGTCTGCTTCAGATGCTTGATTCTGTAGTGTCTCGTCTCGACCCTTGGGCTTTCGTACCTTTCCATTTACCTGGTATGCTGTGTTAGATGTAATTCCATTTACCTGGTATACTGTGTTAGATGTAATTCCATTTACCTGGTATACTGTGTTAGATGTAATTCCATTTACCTGGTATACTGTGTTAGATGTAATTCCATTTACCTGGTATACTGTGTTAGATGTAATTCCATTTACCTGGTATACTGTGTTAGATGTAATTCCATTTACCTGGTATACTGTGTTAGATGTAATTCCATTTACCTGGTATACTGTGTTAGATGTAATTCCATTTAAAGAACATCTGGGATAAAAGCATAGCAACATGATTAGAGATGTGACCAACGAGTAATTCACTCTTTTTACTAAAGATGTTTATAGACATCATGTGCTACAAGTGCAAAATTTAAATTGATCTAGTTATTACTTATACGTTCTGTATTAACACTGGCCTATTGGGTTATGAAAACATTTTTGCGGCGTTTTTACGTTAAGGTTTTGTTTTTGTCTCTTGTTTTTTACCGTTAGATAGCAAGATTCGGATGAGTGATTCAACTATGATTACTACACGCCTCCGTTAATCTGGGATTCAAACATTAACCTCACAGATTCATAATGTGCTTGACTAGCATACGAATTGCTTGACTTACCATAAAACATCTACAATATTTACACGATTGTGAGCAAGAAACACAAATTATTTATTTCCCCACATAATTTATACCTAATCTTACCACATACTACGAATTTGCTGTAGTATGTATAGAAAAATATATAGAAAATCTCAAAAATGAAATTATAATTTACAAGTATTGAACAGAGATAAATACATCTCGTGGCTAAAGGAGAAATTGCTAATGTTGACCAATTTCTTTTTTTGGCTACAATGTTTTCAAAACACGTCCTTGGTAAACTGTGTCCCCATGTGGGGAAAGTGTTAATGATAATAGATGGCACACGGTATGGAAAAACTAGTCTTATGAACGTACACCGATCAAACAACGCCTACGAACAGCCTGGTCAGATTCTTGCCTGTTCGCTAAACCCCGAAAGATGGTCCTACGATTGTCAAGTCTGCGATTTGCTTACGTCAACACTTTCGATAAAGTTTCTGTTATATCATGGCGGTTCCAGCAGGGAAAGTAACTAGTACTACTGGTCCATTTATCCTGACATATGTGGATCAGCCGTTATGCTTACCCCACAACCCTGAGCGCCAAGGCAGGGAAAGTCGTTATTACTTAGTCTTTGGTATGACCCGGTCGGTTTAACCCGCGACCTCATGCATCTGATGCGGACGCTCTACCGCTACACCTCTAGAAGGGTCCATACGATAGTGTCTGTGTCGACTATTTTGTCTACGGTCTTCGACAGCCCCAATACGGTCGTAAAATATCCGACGTTTGATAAAACACCCTGAAAATCATACGACGGACGACAATACTAGACAGACAAAGTCGGACTTACGAAATGACGGCCACCTAAAGAAAGGAATTTGACTGCAATACATATGTACACATTTTATCTTAAGTTAGTTAAAACAAGAAATATCTTTAAAAAAGATGAACGGCGATCAATATGAGAAAACACTAAGAAATTGAACATGCTCATATTATTAGTCGCCGGGCAGAAGCCCGCGACTTCTATTTGTAATTGCTTTTCCGAAATGACATGGGAGGAGAGTTATTATTAGAAGATAAACAAACTTAAATGTCTTGAACATATTACAATTGTGATTGTTTAAAAACACTTATTTATGACACATATAAAATGAAATAAATATTCCGATGTTTTAAGTATTTGCAGTTTCTTTATTTTGACTCGCATTTATGGTTTTTTTTTGTCTTATTTACGAAGACAAAAGAGTTCCTGCTAGACTTGCTGCAGACTGTTATGTGTCAATATCGAGATAAAAATCACGTCAAATTCTCCTTTAAGTAGCAATTTGACCTTACTCAATGTTATTTTCATGTTCAAAGAGATGTCTTGATTCATGTTGAATTCATTTAATAATGTTAATCCATGAACATCTTAAAAAGGAACTGTTTCTAAGCTAAATATGTTGATCAAGTGACTACCGAATACCGACTGCGTAGATAAATCTCCTTTGCAGAGAGCCGTTCTTTACAATCACTTACACATAGTTGATTATAGGTGATTTAAAATGTTTATTTGGTTCGAAACAAATGACGAAAAGAACAAACTGAGATAAAACTGGTTTTAATATAAAAAATACTTTGAATGAACACTCTCTGCCTATAAAGAGAGTGTAAAGAACGACAATTATGCGAAGAAGAAACGAATCGGGTCTTTCGTACAAAATTATTTCGTCCTTAACAATTTTTAATTTGTCATTAGATTCCGTACAGGCATTTTGTTTGCGATCTGCATATTGTTATGCATCATTAACACAAGGGCGCTCATCATATTATATCATTTTAAAACACACTCTCTGCCTATAAAGAGAGTGTAAAGAACGACAACTATGCGAAGAAGAAACGAATCGGGTCTTTCGTACAAAATTATTTCGTCCTTGACAATTTTAAATGTGTTATTAGATTCCCTACACGCATTTTGCTTGCGATCTGCATATTGTTATGCATAATTGACACAAGGACGCTAATCATTATATAATTTTAAAACATGAGTAGACTATTGATTGGCAAGATTACTCCTTTCCTGTTTATGATCAATAATTAGTTGACTGTGTATATATGGTCAACCTACCTAATACTGCCGTCACACCGGACTGGCGTCCTTACCGCGTCCTAAACTGTCATATTTTGGAGAACGCCGATGGTCGCATTGAGAACGCCAATGATTTTTCTAAAATAAATCCAGATTTCGAGTCAGCCGTCACACCGGAGTTCTGTGCTCTGCGATCTGTGTATGTACACGGCGTTCCCAACACGACCTTACCGCGTTCTTACTGCGTCCTTGGAGTTTCTATTGAGTTTACACGGCGTCACTGCGGCGTCCATACGGCGATCAGCGGCGACCCCACTGCGACCCCACTGCGTTCTTAGCGTTTCTACCACGACCTTACCGCGTGCATGGCGTTCCCACGGCGACTGCAGGGCGACCCAACGGCGTCCTCGCTGCGAGTATAAAACTCCACTGTTCTTTCGGAAAGCTTCATTCATTATTTTACTCTCATCCGTTGAGGTCAAACTGTTCTCTTCGGACATCACCGAGCCATTGTCTAACCCAGCATCTTCTTAGCCTTGCCCTTCTTCTCCTTCGCCGTCTGATCAGTTTTACAGCTATGACATGATCACCTGCCTGCTGCTGCTGCTGGACAATAAGTATATGTTACAGTGCGAGCAAGTTCATCATTTATTCGGCCCTGATGATGGTGAGTACGAGAAATACACTGATAAAGATAGGATGAAATATTGGGTTTTATAGCTCTTCGAGGGCGAACGGTAGGAACGCGCTAGGAACGCAGTGCAAACTCCGTAGAAACGCAATAGTCGTAGTAGGCACCCCGTAGAAACGCCATTAACGACACAGGGACGCATTGAGAACGTTGTAAGGTCGCGGACAATAGCTCAAATCCCGAAATATCCGCCCTGACATCGCGGTAAGGACGCCATAGACGTGATGGGGTCGTGGTAAGAACCCCATAGACGTGGTAAGGACGCAGTAAGGTCGCCATTGGTTCCCCCGATCCTTTTCCCCGCGTTTACATGGCGACTCTACCACGTCTGTACTACGTTCCTTTGGCGTTGTTCGGGTTCCTACTGCGATGCTACGGCGACCATGGCGACCTCAGGGCGATCCCACGGCGTCCTGAGCCAGGACGCGCTCAGGACGCCGAACCTCGGCGTTTACTTTGAACATGTCCAAAGTAAACGCCGTCGCTCTGCGACCTTCGGCGTCCTTGGGGTCCCCACGGCGTCTTGATGCGTTCTCACCACGACCCTACGGCGTCCATGGCGTCCCTTCCACGTCCTGGGTCGCCGTAGGGACGCCGTAGGGACGCCAGTCCGGTGTGACGGCTGTATTAGAATGGAGATTGATCATTAACAATGAAAGGGTTTAATTATATTTCAATGAAGGACATTCACTTCGTTGACAAAAAAATGCAAGTTATGATACATTTTCACTTGACCCTACCCCTGATGTCCAATATGCCCTTTAGTTGATAACTGGTTTTTTTTTCAACTACTATAATGTAAGTGTTATGCATAACTGCAGTATGGATTTCCGGCGACATTGATGCGTTGCATCAACTTTATTTTGTTGACTTGAATATGAGAAAGGTACTATGTGTTTACCAAAGGCTAATCGGCCATCTCCATCCAGCTTTAATTTCTATAAATAGATTATCAAGGCCGAGAATACGCCACATGACTGGAGATTACGCGAGGCTCCCAAGAGGTGCATAAGTTTCAATTGACGATAAATAACTGAAAACTTATCATGTTTCAAAAATAATTAATATTTTGCTCTTAAATATTATATTTCATACGTTTTCACTGATTTTTTTCAACGAAATCTTTTTCTTAAGGAAAGCATACAGAACATTTCATTTTAAAACTTCATCTTATGAGTGCCTTTCGTAGGATCGCCAACTTAAATATGAACCAATCAAAACGTTTCATACCTTTATTTCTTCGACATTATTCCATGAAATACAACATTTGATTGGTCTGCAATCTAGATCATGTGTTTAACATCTAGGTCAAAACTGAGGTTAAACAGCTATCGCCGAAAAAACTCCGATAGTCTATTACAAAACATAAGTCATTGCTAAAATGATGTAATCGCGTTTTGACGTAGAATCTATCATCGCTTCGAGCTCGTTGTCATGGTTTCTTCAACAGGCATGATTTCTGAGAAAGGACGGTTGCGGGTTTGTATTACGAAAGCACGATCCGATGGTGTATTTAAATCGTCAGAACAACCCGAGTGTCCGACGAGTGATAAGTCAAAAGATGAAATTGCATTCGAAAATTCGCCGGCAGATGTCCCAGTGATGTGTGTATTGGGACAATCTGAATACACCAAAGGCTTTGATCATCTGTCAGGTCGTTCTTAATGTTTTAAATGGTAGTAATGGTTTCTTTTTCCACATGTGTATAAGAACAACATAACAACAGGGTAACCTGTGGCCGGATACTGCTGTTAATAATTCTAGTTCTACACTCGGGTAACACTGTGATATAATTGTGTTTGCGGTTACCTCTGTTAAGCAGTCAATTTGTAATAATCTGTAACCAGCAGCCTTATGTCTTCAGTAGCCATCTGTTGACCTTCCCCTGAGCAACTCGGGTACCGATTGCCGTATGCTTCTGTTTATTGTACTAGTTATACACTCGGATAACACTGTGACATAATTGTGTTTGCGGTCACCTCTGATTAGCAGTCAACTTGCAATAACCTATAATCAACAACCTACTGTCTTCCGTAGCCATCTTTTGACCTTCCCCAGAGCGACTGCTTCAAACAAGTTTGATACAGAGTTATAAAAGCATTGCCAATCATAAATCAAACATACAGATTCATATATTGCCGTTCACGAGAAAACCAACAGTGTAGACTATGCGTAGATTATCAATCCGGATTAGACTAAGCATGCCGCACAGGCTTACCCTGACAGTGATTTTTCGCCTCCTGTGGATTTTCTATTATAGGAATCATTAGTCTTTACCTCTAATCCCCCTGACACGGAATGTGTCGGGTCGGATTAGCCTGCGCGGACTGCGCAGGCTGATCTGAGTCGATACATTACGCAGAGTCCATAATGTTGGTTTTATATATATTTCTTAATTTTACTGGAGGAAAACTTTTCTTGATCTTCGCGTATTGATCGCTCTCACGTTAGAAAAAATATTTTTAGAATATGACATTCAATTTGAAAATGGTTTCAGGATTTACAGAGACAAACACAGTGTCTACGCCGTCTATCGTAGATCAAACCATACAAAGACACGATTTATCATGGCCGTCGGGGTTATACGTTATTACAAAACATCGATGAATAATAAATATGTCTGCACGAAGACGGCGATACTTACGCAGGAAGTGATTTAAATCACGCGGAACTACTTTACAGCTGAACCGCTTCCCTCTTGCAGACGTATTCTGACGCGTGTGCCGCGGACGGCTTTTGAAAGTATTGGGATAAAAAGTATTAGAAATTTGTCATAGTGAGCAAGTTCAACATTTTTACACAAAATTTTCAAATGTGTGTAATAATTATATTTTCATTTTTTAAAGATTTTCAAATTTTGACCAAAAGCGAGCTTGCTCATTTTGCAAAAACGTTTTCAAAACTTGACTGCTGCATATGCGTTAAAATGCGCCTGAAAGTGGGAAAGAATTAATGGTTGGAACACACTATCATTCCATACCAGAACGAATAACGTAGCTTTCGGTTCAAAGGATAATGATATATTATTTATTGCGAAATACTAATTTATTTTCAAATTGCGTGTAATGTTGCAGATGGTAAACTAAAAAATACACAATGAGTTATATCTACTACGGCAGAGAGACCGACCTACAGCCATATTGTTTATAACGTGGTCTTCTACATAGGCATCGATACACAATATACATGTAGTTCAGTCAAGAATTGGCTTGAAAAAATAAATGTAATTAACCATAATGCACCGTATGTGATCTGACCTTCACCCTTTCCGGAATAGTTTGATTCCTCTGTAACTACTGGCTTTAAACTGGGGAAAGAGCTTATGCTCATCCTGGGCATTTCTTTCTTTCTTCGTGTCACAATGTTTTGCACTCTAAGCGGAATCTGTGCTTCAAATTCTGTAGATTTTCTATAATTACCAGTATATGCTTTCATACTCTAAACAACAATGGTTGAAAAGATTTGTTAAGATAGAAAGATAGAGAGATACTTTATGTTCAACTTGTACAACGTAAGTACATCGTTGTTACAAATACAAATACAAAATCGTGACATATATAAACACAATCGGATTGTATAGAAAGTTATTCGAGAAAAAAGGAAAAGAAATGATTTAGAGAAAATGTTATCATCGTGTAAAACTGTGACTAAGAATGGGTGCGAGTACGCATTTTAACCCATTAAATACTCGTCTTGAATTGACGAAGTCGCCGATCATAATATGTATGACAAGGGGCAAGGATAGCTCGTTTCGTTTGTAATAAATCAACAACACCGATGTGACATTGAAAAAGGCAATTTAATGAATTAATGACTTACACAATTCTCAAATATAAGTCAATGAACGGTGAATACAATCGTGTTTATAAAGGCATTCAAAGTATGGTAAATAGTTTTAAAAATACCAAATTGTTATGAAGTAATAACAATTTCATATTTGAATAAAAGATGGGGAAAATGCATACCCCTATTGCTATAATTTTTCGACATGGTCGGAGCCAAAAATCAATAATCATGTCGATGTTTTCCTGGAAATCGCGAGTTCTTTTAAGTCGACAAATTAAAAATAGAAACTTTGTACCGATTCAGATTCTTTATAATTAGAATGTTTGTCTTTTCAAAGTGGAATATGAGACAATTCAATCAAATCTTGTCTTGACAGCGACTGACATATGTCTTCTGCTCGGCAATTACGTTTGTAAAAAGTAACAAATTGATGAATGTCTGCCAATTTGATGTGAAAATGACATTATTTCGCCTGTAAGGAATAAATTTGACGACTCATAGATCAAAACAAGTAATATTCCTTGAGCAAACACACGCGACAGCAGAGATAAACTGATATAGTTGCCTTCATTTGAACTCTTGTTTTCTAATGTTTTTATTGTCCTTTAGAGAATGTTAATTTGCTTACATACATTTTATATGGCAAGCACAAGTTACCGTTTTGTAAGCTGAATTCGGCCGTAACAGTTAATGCGATCTTTTATCTAATCCTACTGAATTCCTACACTCAGTTTCATTGCCCCTGAATATTAACCATTTTACTGTCAAAGACAATAAAATGCTTTTGCAAACAATGCATATTCATGTGAGAGAGCTCGTAATGAGTTGTCTGCCCTGAATAGACATTAACCCTTTCAGCGCCGAATTGTTTAAAGTAGACTCTTCCATGTTCAAACTCGGACGACTCTATTTTCATGTTATAGGATTTTTGGAATATGTTTATAACTCACAGCCAAACAATGCAGATTTCAGGTGAGACAGCTCGTTATTGCCTTTGGCGCTGAAAGAGATAAAATTTACCAATTTTCGTTGGACAAAAATGGAGTGGTCCAATTTTATCAACATAGAAGAGTCGAATTTGTAAAAAATCGACAGTAAAAGAGTTAACAAGTTCTGACATATCTAAGGACTATTCCTTTGCGAATATTGATAAACAATAAGCGAAAAACTGCAGGTCAAGATAACACCTCACGAACGCGAAGGCTGATCTTGGTCTCTATTCTTGGCAAGTGTAATATAAAGTCGGGAATGATATAATTTTCAATTGTTGTATAAGTGATGCGCCACGGGAAAGTCGTTAATTGACACTATTGTACGTAATGAATATACTAATGCTGTCGTTATGAAGTAGTATGATACTAAAGAAAATTGTTTCCAAATTTGACAGGCATCATCATTTTTACTTTCTTAATTATATTTCTTTTGAAATTGATTTATAGACCCATGGGGCAGGGTGTCATTGATCACATTTTTGTATTACTATTGTGTTGATGTATATGCACTTGTCACTTTGATAAACTATTTACATGACATTATTGATTGTTCGGTGTTTTACGCCGTATTCAACAAATGATCGGTTATATCACGGCGTTTCTTGGTTAAGTTACAAGTACTACTGCATGCATGGTTCGTTTATCTTGAAACCATCCAGTCAATCGTTATGCTAACTCCGCTACCCCGAGCTCCAAGGAGGAAAGCCATTACTACCATTTTTAAAGGTTTATGTATGACCAGGGATCGCACCTGCAGCATCCCGCAACCGAGGCGGACGTTCTACCACTATGCCACAAGGCGGTCGACATATGGTTAAGTTAAACTGATGGTCAAACTAGGAAGTTACAGCTTACGTGTTAGACTACATTGTCGGATGCCAACGGTTACGGAAACCGCTATGCTCCAGCATCACCCATGATATTTTTAACTGTCGTTTCGCCGTTTTGACAGAACAGAATAGAATACACATACACACATTGAAATGACGCTTACATTTCTGATACTCTCCTAAATGGCTGCGTCCACGGATCGTAAATGTGCGTTCTATTTATCTTCTTTCAAAACCAAACATTACCGAAGTTTTGACTCAAAATGCAGCAAGGAGCAGAACGATTTCATATTTACTGATCTTAATATCATAAATAAAGGAGCGTCATGTCATAGGCAGAGAAAGTATGCAACCAGTCCGCGGCTCGAACCCGGGACCTCTCGCTTTCAAGGCGAGTACTCTACCGACTATGTTTACCGGGTCGCTAACATGTTATCTCTGCAAATTTGTACAAATATTACGAGTTAACACAAACTTTTCCTACAACCTGTCTTCACTGATCAAACCGCAGTTCTGCCTTTACACTATGCATGAACTGTTATTTTTTGAAACCCACGCAACATGTAAATTTAAAACATTTCACATGCAAAGGTAAAGTCATTTTAAGATGAAGTCGCCATTTTTAAAGTGAACCTATAATCTTTTTGTTACTAGGAATCTGATTTGCTGTTTGGCACAGGGGTGCTCTTCTTAGTGATATAGGGCGAGTTCAGATGGGCTTCTCTAGGATAGAGAACTGACGTCATGTCTAAATATAAATTCAGATAAACATGCGCACTAATGCTTTCCATCTGAACGGTGTTTCCTCGTCTTAGTAGTAAACTATTCGGAACTCTCGGGTAATTCCGTAATCCTTCATCATCCATTGATGAAGCATTCATCACCCAGGTATTCCGAATGAGTAGTAAACATCGTTGGTCGCCATTTTGAAATGCTAGTAACCCCAGGCTTGAGGTGGGTTCTTAGGATTCGGGTCAAAAGGTCAAAATGACGTCACTAAAGTTAAAAGTATCACCGTTCAAATAGATTCCGAGTGCACTCGGGCTGTTCTCGGATCCCATATGAACTCGCTCATAAAGTGTTCTACCTGTAACACGCTTATAACGTGTGACAATTGAGGATTGAAACAGTTGATGTACATGGGAACAAAGAAGGAATTTATTTGGTGCAATATGACCTATACGTTTTTTCAGAGCGTTTAAAGTGAAGGGAGTACAAAACTGCGTTGATAATTTTAAAATGATTTTACGAAGACTTAGAGCTATTTGTTATATTTGGGCGTTACGCCGATTTTCAACAATATTCAAATTATATAACGAAGTCACTTCAATTATATAAATGAATTGCACCTGGTTAAACATACCAAAACTATGCTGGGAAATGTGATTTACACAAGGTCACTCCATCATGACCGCTGGGCCATGGAATCAAACCCTGGACGCCCGGTTCCGAATTCCAGACGCTAACCACTCGGCCACGGCTGATCCCGGCTTTTCGTTAACGTTCCTTGTTATATCCCACAAAGCTCAACAGTTTATGCAATGCCAACATTTCTTGGTCTCAGTCTGGTTACTTGAGAGTATTGGATATCTATCGTTCCATTAATTATGATTGGCATTTGGACCACTTAACAAATAAATCTTGTCACAAATGATGTGATTTCTCTCTGATAAAATCTTCTAGGATGTGTGCTTCCGAAGTTCTTATGCAAATTAACCCTTATTTCCGACAGAAAATAGCATAATACTTTTCTAGACAGTGGCCATGGGCTTATTTGGCATGGAGGTCAGCATTATGTGTTTTGTATACGACGGCTGCGAAATTGAAAGAGAAAGAAAATGTTCAATGAAATGGACAGAAGCTGCTAAATCCCCTAGGACCGTACACGCTGGTAGATGCGCATTAAAGGCCCTATTTGCCGGGAGTTGCATATTAAAGGCCCTATCTACCGGAGGTTCCGTATTAAAGGCCCTATCTACTGGAGGTTGCATATTAAAGGCCCTTTCTGCCGGGAGTTGCATATTAAAGGCGCTATCTACCGGAGGTTGCATATTAAAGGCCCTTTCTGCCGGGAGTTGCATATTAAAGGCCCTATCTACCGGAGGTTGCGTATTAAAGGCCCTATCTACCGGAGGTTGCATATTAAATGCCCTTTCTGCCGGGAGTTGCATATTAAAGGCCCTATCTACCGGAGGTTGCGTATTAAAGGCCCTATCTACCGGAGTTGCACATCAAAGGCCCTTTCTGCCGGAAGTTGCATATTAAAGGCCCTATCTCCAGAAAGCGAGAAGGAAATAAAGTGAGTGAAATTGTAAAATTGCTTCTCGGAAACGTGTTTGTAAAATAGATGTCAACTATAAAAAAAACTTCACAAATAGATTTACGATTGTATTTAAACAGTTCTGAGCCATTCAGCAATGTTATTTGAAACGTCTTGAGGACATTCAGAAAAAGTAATTGAGACGTCTTCTAGACATTCATAAATTGTATTTGAAATGGCTTCATGACATTTAGAAATATACTAGCAGAAATAAAAAGGGCAATTTTTCCTTTGGAATAACAAATTCGAAATTTTTAAATGGTTTGTAAATGTGTATCCAATGTCTTAACGTACGTGTGCTTTGAACATGTGTTGAACGAATTTTACTTAAAAGTTCAATCATATAGCAGTTGGCATGTTCACAGTGACGTTTGAACGCAAATACCCTACGATGTTTCTTGAAACTGATCAATATCGTGTGTGCCCATCGCTGGCTGCGATCAATGCCCTTTCTCGTCTTAGAATGGATATCATCAACTTATCAATGGTTTTATGTGGAATGTTAATACACTCCTCTGTCAGGTCATTTGTGAGTTGAGTAACGTTATTTGGATTCTTACATGTATGTCCAGCTCATCCCAATACTGCTTAATTTGGTTCAAATCTGGACTAAATATGGTTGCCAATCGTCATTGTGACGACTAAGGTAGCCGAGACATACTCTTGCAAGAACGTAAGGTTGCGAGAAATGATAAATCGAATAACGTGAGGTTATAGCACATGCTATCGATAGCAAACTGCTCTAGGTTTGCGTTGAATTACAACTAGAGGTCTCTTAGCCATGTGAAATTCCACCCCAAACTATCACAAATCCACACCCAAATATATCGATTTCCCTATTGAATAGCGTTAGCAAATATCACACCGCCACTTAGATACATAGGTTGTCATGTGTCTGGTCTGAAATGAGTAAATATCTATAAATCAGCGAATTTCACACGTCGACAGTCATCATCTGAATCAAGTTTATTGTATACGACGTTAACGTCATCAGTGCGTAAGAGGCGAGCCAACGTATGTCTCCATGGCATTAACCTACCACCAGCAACCGATTTCTGATCTAACTATGACTTATCAGACATCAACGAATGCCGACCATGCCTCTCGTTGTCTCTCATCATCTCTCAAATATATTCAAGATTTATCTCTGTATCTTAACGTTGCGTCGTAACTCGTCGACGTCTTTAAAACATTCAACAATGGTACTTATAACGTTTTTAATGCATTTAGAAAAGGTATTTGAATAGTCTTTTAGGAATTCAGAAATGGTGTTTGAAACGTTTTCAAGACATTTAGAAATGGTATCATATTGAAACGGGTTGAAGACGATAAGAAATGGTATTTTCTAAGTTTTTCAGAAATGATGATTTAAATGCGTTAGACATTCATAAATTGTATTCGAAACGTTATCAAGACATTCAGAAATGGTATTTGAAACATCTTCAAGAAATTCAGGATGGATATTTGTCAACGTTTTTAAGGCATTCAACAATGTTACTTATAACGTCTTTAATTCATTCAGAAATGGAATTTGAAACGTCTTCAAAAATTTAGAAATGATATTTGTCACGTCTTTAAAACGTCCATTACTCATTGAAAATTGTATTTAAAGCGTTCTAAGATATCAAGAAATGGTATGTGAAAACATCTTAATGACATTCAGAAATAATACTTGAAACATATTCACGCTATCCAGAAATGGTATTTTAAACATCTTCAGACAATCGAAAAACGGTATTTGAACGCCTTCAAGACATTCAGAAATTGTATTTGAAACGTCGTCTTAATTGATATCATACTGTGACAATTATAAGACAGATCCTTAATGAGAAAGCAATGCCCATACTATTGATTGTACAATTTTCGTATCTGCACTTTATGAAAGAAACATAATCTGTAGTAGTTAACACTTTCCTACTTGCAGACGCAAGTTCATGCATATGCAGTAGACGACATACTATTATGAAAACATTTTGGCATTTAGAAATGTCTAATTTTGAGTAATTTCTACTTTTAGCACAATGTTTTCGATTCTATTCCATAAGACATAGACATAGTTTGATACTTGTACATGCAAAAACAGAAATAATGTCCATGGTCATTTAAGCAAACAATCAGTGTTTGAAGGAAAAATCACTATGATTCAAAATATATTTAGATAGTGAAACTGGAGAATGAAACGTTTTACTACGTCGTTGAATTATAAGTCGGACTGGTGTTTCTATAACACTATAGGCAAATAATCATATAGGAACATAAGTATAGATTATGACAACAACACTTAACAAGATGTAAGGGAAATTAAGTTCAACAGATATCCATGAAAAGATAAGAGTTCGTGCTAGAGTACAGGTTATAAGTTACTACGCAGGCGCATATTACTTAAAAAAAATCATACTTTGATTTCTATACATTGTCCATTTTATTGTCCATACGTTTTAAAAGTCGTCCGCTACATATGTGTTGTATGTTGGAAAGGGTTAAACAAATAGCGTGGTACCTGATAGGGAGCTATTAGCTATCCAGTTACGCTGTTTGCAAATGAGAGAGTATCGTCCAATTAAGGCGCTCGTTAACTGGTAATTACATAGCAATGCTATCTCTCTGTCGACATGCAAATCCGTTAACGTGAAATTGCAGACGCGTCATTAGAAAGGAAAAAAATACAATATTGCATTGCCAATATACCTGCGGTGAAGTCTCAAATCATAGTGTGCATTCACAGAATACTATGAGTCTGCTTTTGTCGTTATACTATTTTGGAAGAATCAAACATGCCTGTGACAACCAGTGAATACTCTGTTCAGACGATCCTGGTGCACATAACGGTCTGAGCTTTTTGTTGTATTCAGACACTGCAATCCCGTATTTCTTCAATGTCCCAACTTACTTATAGGTCGAAATTAACCTCCCCAATCCTTTACCATTTGAAGATGCTTTTGTACACATAGGTAGATGACAACCTTTAAAAGCATTTTGAATGTTTCAAGCATTGCTCTCATCTCTGTCCATCAATATTTAAATCTTTCATTTAAAAAGAGTTTCCATATTTTGACTGGATCATTTCATAGTTGACTCTGGCAGATTGGTTGTATGTTTGTATAATTGGGAAAGGGTTGACGTAGGCTGTTTATTTGAAAGCTAATTTGGTGAAGTGCACTGTTATGTCGTTGACAACCTAATAGGTGTCCTTTTATCGATTCTTTAAATTTAATCGGATTCCGTTTTTCTCACCGTGTGCATCAAAGCGTCAACCAGATTGCTAATAGCATTCAATTATTAACTCAGTTTGACTTTAAAATGTGTTTTTTCCACAGTAATTACGTGACTTTTATAGATGACTCATGAACATGGCACCATTAACGTCTTATATGTTAAAGGTATTGTTATTTAACCCTTTTCCACATACAACACATTTGCATCAGACAATTTTGAAAACATCTACATAAAAAACAGAAACAAATATCTTTAATCGATAGATTAATTATTGAATAGATTTGAAAACATTGTGGCAATTGGAGAAATGGCTCATCATGAGCAAATTGTCCTTTTTTGTTCACACTGTTTTTAAAGGTCGTCTGTTGCAGAGGCGAGAGAAAGCGTCTGTACACGGAAAAGAGCTAAGTACAATGAACGACCACTTATCTGACGCCAACAACCATAAAAGTTGTGTTTTTCTTTCTCATAACCTTTTCCCACATACAAGAAAAAAACATCTAAGTAAAATTATCGAAACTCTGTTTGAATGAGGATCATACATAAAACTTCCAAAATGGTAGTAATGATTGCCCGGGGTTAGCATTACGACTGACTGGCTGGTGTCAGGATAAATGGAACACTAGTACTGGTAACTTACCAAGGAACCGCCGTGATATAACTGGAAAATAATTAAAAGTGGCGTAAAACACAAAACTATCGATTAAGCAACAGTTATATTGAAAGTTTAATTATTGATTTCAGTTAAAATAAGCCGTCTGCAATAGATGCCTCAACATACGTATGTAACTTGGAAAGGGTCAAAGCGACGTAAACGTTCAATTAATTATTTGTGTATTATTTATATCTTAATGTACATGTATATAAACATGTTAATACAGGGGCGTAGCTTTGCAATAATCAATATGTAGGCCGTCTCGTGAGAAAATCAACAGTGTGGACTCTGCGTAGAGTATCGACCCGGATCAGCCTAAGCATGCCACACAGGGCTACCCGGATAGACACTTTTCGCCTCCTGTGGATTTTCTGTTTCAGGAATCACTACTCTATACATCTATCCCCCTAAGACGGAATGTGTCGGCCGGATCAGTCTGCGCGGACAGTCGATACATTACGCAGATGTTTATGGCCGCAGCTGTATTTTGGGGCATTTTGGGAAAAAAGGTACGTGCCTACAGTGCCTAAAGGGAGCTACGCCCCTGTATTATATATCAAAATAATTACTTACTTACTAACTAATTGAGTCACATTAAACCGAACAAATAGCACTATCACTTCCAGAAAATACGTCCCAGAAAATAAGCCGTTTGTTCGATCGTCAATGAAACTAAAGGCAAGCCTTCTACTCGATTCTAAACTTTACCTCTGAAACAAACGCGATATTAATTGAACAATAATATCTCAGAAGCAAAAAAAATCAAGTTTCCTTCCTGCCTGGTTAGAAGTTAAAAAAAGAAGATATTCCAGGGGGAAATGATTGCGAAATTCGATCGAGTAAGTAAACGACTAGAATGGGATTCAGGTTCTTGGGATTTGTCAAATTCGATCAATCGTACGAACCGTCTACCGCTAACGGTCAGTGACATCGGTGACCGAACGGACCGTCCTACGAGAAAAAACGTGTATTTTCAGATTGACGAATAACGGGATACTGTGTAGGAAGGAGAGGTTGAGACTAATCAACATCTGAAGTACATTGTCAAGAGTTGACGACTTAAAAACAGAGGTAGTAGATGTAAATATAATGTTGATATGATATAAAGTTCTAAACAATATTATTTCATTGATTGATTGGTTGATTTTTTTTATATATTGACTGATTGAATGATTGATTGATTGTGGGATGACAAACTCACCAGAAAATGTTCCAGACGTTCTCTGAACCGTACTACATATGACTTCCTTTCAAGGCAACTAGCTGCCTTCCTATATTGACTTGGTTAGCTTTTTGGTGGACGTCGAGTGACGTTTGTCACAATGACGTTCATAGATCATCGGAATAATCAATTACAGGGTTCAAACTAACTACTCCTGAATTGATAATCCTCGTCGACTACGACTGATCTATCGCGTCTCTGTAAAAAGTCACCATTTTAACAGTATTTGAGCCGTCCCGCTAGAAAACCAACGTTATGGTCTCTGCGTAGTGTATCGCTAATCCGAGCCGACATATTCCGTCTCAGGGGCATATAGGTATAGAGTAATGACTCCTGAAACAGAAAATCCACAGGAGGCGAAAAGTGTCTGTCCGGGTTAGCCTGCGCGGCATGCTTAGGCTGGTCCGGGTCGATACTTTACGCCAAGTCCACAATGTTGGTTTTCTCGCGGGGGCGGCTCATTTCAACAATTGTCAGCTGCAAGATACCGGATGATACAGGGAACCAAACAACCCATATCCTACAATAGGAACCGTTCTCACATCAGTTATTTTACGAAGTACTCTCTGAATTGGGTTTAGAGAGGAATCTAAATCAATCAATCATTCTTTTTTTCGAAACTACATTAAAATCCTTCTAGAAGGCAGCGAGAAAACATTGAAAAACTTTAAACTTAATGCAATTGTCCTTTTTTTTAAAAAGAAGAGGATTTTATCTTGCAATCCGACAAAATAACCTTTTTTTTCTAAAATTGAGTCTTCAATATCTATTTGTTAACTTTAAAGAGTTCTAAGCCTTATCCTATCATACATCATGTTAACCCTTTCCAACATAAAAACGCTTTTCGACGCATATGTTATTAATTGATGAAAATATTGTGGCAAAAGCATGATCGAGTTTAAAATTTTGATTTTTTTATAATTGTCTTTGAAAAAAAAAAAGTACTATGACAAAAACGTAAGGTCCGCGGACGTACGAAATACTTTAACACATGGTAGTAATGGCTTGGCTTCCTTAGCGCTCAAGACTGTGGGGTTAGCATAACCATAGGCTCGCTAGTCACAGGTTGGGATAAAACGGAAACAACATTCGTACCTGCATTATACGCCATATCGAGGGCTTCGCGTGAAACGGTTGTAAATAAAAACCTATTTTGAAAACCCTGGTTAAGGGGCAATTTTGACCCCTTTGTAAACAATGCAAATTTATGTGCCATTGCTCACAACGAGCAATGGCACCTAAATTTCCATTGTTTACCAAGAAAACTGATTTAACGCTTATAAAGACTTTATGGAGAAGTGATTAACATCGTAAAAAAAGACCAATTTTAGTTACAACCGTTTCATGCCAAGCCCTCGATATGTTTTCTTTCGTTTATGTTCGTAGGTTAGTTATCATAGAGAGACTAGTGACATGCACTTTCACGAATGTATTTATCGTTTTGGTTTTTTTATGCCGCTTTGAACAGGTTTTCAGTTATATCGAGGCGTTTCCTGGGTAAATTACCAGTACTGCTGATCCATTTATCCTGACACCAGCCAGTCAGTCGTAATGCTAACCCCGCAACCCTGAGCACCAAGGAAGGCAGCAATGTCTACCATTTGTTAAAGTCTTTGGTATGACCCCACCGAGGATCGAACCCGCGGCCTTCCTGGCGGCATCCGAGACGTACGCTCTGCCACTACTCCGCCAATGCGGTCGAACGACGGTACCGTGCTTACCATTATTTTGACTGCAGTGGATCGAATGTGGTCAATTAAAATCATGATACGATTTCCTATGTTAACTCTTTCAGCGCCAAAGCTCTATATTCAGGTTTTTGCAAACAATACTGATTCAGGCGAGTCAGCTCGTAACGAGCTGTCTCACCTGAAATCAGCATTGTTTGCCTTTTAGTTATCAAAATTGTCCAAAATTATATAATAAGAGAAATGGAGACGCCCGATTTTGAAAATGGAAGAGTCTACTTTAAGCAATTCGGCGCTGAATGAGTTAATAATAAATATAAAAATATGAATGAATGTTAATAAATTCATTCAATTTTTTTTTTTAATCAAAAATGTTTTATATCGTTTCGAGAGTAGGTACGAAAAGTACATGTATGGACAACTAATATGATTTATGGGACTTACAGGATACAAGTGGTTCAATCAGGGGCGTAGCTCCCTTTATGCACTGTAGGCACGTTCCTGCACATTTTTTCTAAAAATGCCCCAAAATGCAGCTGCGGCGATACACATCTGCCTGATCCGGCCGACACATTCCGTCTAAGGGGGGATAGGTAGAGTAGTGATTCTTGAAACAGAAAACCCACAGGAGGCGAAAAGTGCATATCCGGGTACGCCTGTGTGGCATGCTTAGGCTGATCCGGGTCGATACTTTACGCAGATTCCACAATGTTGATTTTCTCACGAGACGGCCTACACATTGATTATTGCCAAGCTACGCCCCTGTCAATGGTCGGCCTGTCGTTTAAAAGGTCCAGACTACGAATCTCGTGTTGAGCGGATGATGTCTTAGAAATTTCCAGGCAGACGGGGTGAGTACTGGTTAAGTCTCCAGGCAGACGGGGTGAGTACTGGTTAAGCCTCCAGGAAGCAGACACCGAGAGCGATTAATATAAGCCGAATGATTGTTTCGCAATCGATGCAAAAAAGATAAGTTTTAACTTTTAATAAGATTTTTTTTTTATACAAATAAAACACTTAGTATCAAGCTTTAAAAACGTTATTTAGTATAAAGGGTAGAAATCTATTCAGATAAAACATTTATTCGCTTGAGAAGCTTTAAACCATTTTTATTATTGCTTTTCATGAATGGGACGAAGAAGAAAGAATTTCTGTTTGTGAAAACAGATTAACTTTTATAAAAAATACAACAGACGAAAATCTCATTGCACTTAAAGAAATCTGTGTCAGTCGTTTTAGCAGGTAATCTTTGCATTTAAGAGACATAACTCTTTTTATTTTCCCCGTCAAAACGTTTGTTAGAACGGTGTTTAACGCCATTTTTAACAGTAGTTCAGTAATAGCAATGCGTCTCTTGGCTTCATTACCAGTACTTCCGGTGGTATTCATCCTGGCACCGTTGAATCAGTCGTAATGTGCTATCATTTGAGAGACAAGTGGGAAGCCATTATTACTATCTCTAAAGAATTTGGTTTGACCCGAATGGTGATCGAACTCTGATCTCCAACTGCTAAGGCGTTATGGTTTTACCCTTTCCCACATACAGACGCATTTTGATGTATCTGTAGCAGACGACTTCTGCCATGATGTTTTCATTATTTTTCAATTATTATAGTTGGTGTTTTCGTCTGTTGTAAATTTGTTTTATGTTGGAAAGGGTTAAACCATAACGGCGCACGTTTCAATATTTACAAAGGGACTCATATACGAACATAAGCCCCGGGGGAAATAAGGGCGGTATGCGGCATTACAATTTTATGTTAACCTTCCGACTTCTTCAATGACTCTTGGTGTCGATTTACTACATTTTCTCTTTCAATACAGATGACATTCAATTAAGTCAATTAACTTGTAAACGAAGTTAATTGTAAGGGTGCATTTTTCTCTTCTGTTGGTAAATGATTGGATCGCGTCTGGCGAAAACGAGGCTTGCTGTTTTACCGTTTATGATTGATTGGTGTTTTACACCTCTTTCAATAATTGTTCAGTTATTTTACGGCGTTTTCTGGGTAAGTTACCAGTTCTACGGGTCCATTTATTCAGACACCAGCCAGTCAGTCGTAATGATAACCCCTCAACCCTGAGCACCAAGAAGGGCAGCAATTACTACAATTTTTAAAGTCTTTAGAATGACCCGGTTGGGGATCGAACCCGCGATAGCTCTACCACTACACCACCGATGTAGACGCTCTACCACTACACACACCACCGAGGCAGACGCTTTACCATTACACCACCGATGCAGACGCTCTACCACTACACCACCGATGCAGACGCTCTACCACTACACCACCGAGGCAGACGCTCTACCACTACACCACCGAGGCAGACGCTCTACAACTACACCACCGAGGCAGACGCTCTACCACTGCACCACCGAGGCAGACGCTCTACCACTACACCACCGAGAGACGCTCTACAACTACACAACCGAGGCAGGCGCTCTACCACTACACCACCGAGGCAGACGCTCTACCACTACACCACCGAGGCAGACGCTCTACTACTACATTACCGAGGCAGAAGCTCAACCACTACACCACCGAGGCAGACGCTCTACCACTACACCACCCAGATAGACGCTCTACTACTACACCACCGATGCAGACGCTCAACCACTACACCACCGAGGCCGACGCTCTACCACTACACCATCGAGATAGACGCTCTACCACTACACCACCGAGGCAGACGCTCAACCACTACACCACCGTGGCAGACGCTCAACCACTACACCACCGATGCAGACGCTCAATCACTACACCACCGAGGCAGACGCTCAACCACTACACCACCGAGGCAGACGCTCTACCACTACACCACCGAGGCAGACGCTCAACCACTACACCACCGAGACAGACGCTCTACCACTACACCACCGAGAGACGCTCTACCACTATACCACCGAGGCAGACGCTAAACCACTACACCACCGAGAGACGCTCTACCACTACACCACCGAGAGACGCTCTAACACTACACCACCGAGGCAGACGCTCAACCACTACACCACCGAGAGACGCTCTACCACTACACCACCGAGGCAGACGCTCTACCACTACACCACCGAGGCAGACGCTCTACCACTACACCACCGAGAGACACTCTACCACTACACCACCGAGGCAGACTCTCTACCACTACACCACCGAGGCAGACGCTCTATCACTACACCACCGAGGCAGACGCTCTACCACTACACCACCGAGGCAGACGCTGAACCACTACACACACAACCGAGTCGGTCCAGTATTTAACAAGAACACAGTTGCATTACTCCGTTAACTACTGGCACATATTGTGTGAAGCCAGTGCCACCAGTATAGAGTCCAGACAAGACGTATAACCAGGCTCTACAATGTTCAATGTTCGTCGCTCCTTTTTTTTTTTAAATCAGCGTTGAAAAGTTAATTTTGTCTTTTTCAAGTTTTTATAATTATGTTAGGTGAATAAAGAAAACAATTAAATATATTGATGTAGCCCAATACCAGACGACACGTACATGCGAAAAACTTTGAGATCTACGTTTTTCATGAATCTAGATAAATGTTGCATATATAGCAAATAAAATGTTTCACTGCACAAGTGGTAAAACGTTCACATAAGGAATAATATCTTTAACGTTTTTATCGAGCCGACTACCGGGAAGCATGTTATGATTGTTCTTGTATTTCGATACAAAATCATTAAGGCAATAGCTTGTTGTAGTCAAATGGTGTCTGCTGTCAAAGCCTCAACAGTCGTCTGCATCAGTGAAAGGATTAGAATGCAATTAAGTGTTTAGTGCATCATTATTCTATAGAGCTAATTACAGTTATCCGAGTGTAAAAAAAAGGTTTTATCAATACAATCGAATAATATAAGTGCATTTCTAACATTAGTACAAATCTCTTTCAATTTTGTCTGGACTAATTATGAAAGTCGCATTAACCCTTTACTACTTGCAGACGCATTTTGGCGCATTTGCAGCAGACGACTTATGAATGCATTTGACAAAAGAGGAACCTGGTGATAATGAGCAATTTCTCTTTATTTCCACAATATTTTCAACTTTATTTTATAATCCTAGTTTGTGAAGTGTGAAGAGTGAGGTCTGAATTTCATACTTCAAACTTCGAACTTCATACTTCAGACTTCAAACTTCATAGATGATATAGTTGAAGTGTGAAGTTTGATTATGAAGTATGCAGTTTGAAGTGTGAAGTTTGAAGTTTGAAGTCTGAAGTCTGAAGTCTGAATTTTGAAGTGTGAAGTGTGAAGTTTGAAGTGTGAAGTATGAAATTCAGACTTCATACTTCACACTTTACACTTCATACTTCACACTTCACACATATTATCTATGAAGTGTGAAGTATGAAGTATGAAGTATGAAGTGTGAAGTGTGAAATGTGAAGTATGAAGTTAGGAAGTCACCACCGATCTTTCGTACAAGACGGCCCTCAATCGTGCTAATGCTTACATCGGTCAAATGCTAGACAAGAAGTTACTTCGGGTTTGAAATCAACAATGGTAATGATTTCTATTGTCTACATTGTGACGATGAACCAGAATAATGAGTTTTATATACTCCCTGTACACGATATACGGTCGGCCAGGGTAACATATCGACCAGGCCAGATTATACCATATAATAAATCACATCTATAATACATCTGCTTCAATAAGTTTGCGATGGAAAAAATAAATACGACATCCTATATAGATAAAGTTAGCTTTTGCTTACATTTTTAAAACACGACAATAACAGTGGGGCGAAATTAGTCGTGAAATTTGAACAGTATACTATTGAATGATACATAGTGAGATAAAAGAAAAAAGAAATTAAATGAGCTCGCGCATCGGAAAAGGTACAACAAATCAACAACTTGTGTAGATAAGATAGAACAAATTAATGGTTGATTGGTTGGGGTTAAACGCCGTTTTAAAAAGAAAATCAGTCAAACAAAATTGTAACTTTTCTAATAACGTTAAAAGGTGTCAAAGCCGAGGGTCGCTAAGACTCCAATCGCCTGGATCGACTCATGTCTGTTGGAGAACTAGTATGATGAGCGTTACTCCTTAGGACTTCCAAGCTAATGTCATATGTAGGACCGGATCAATCTGCAAATCAACACATTGTATCCTGGATCTCGGAACTCACCGTAAAACAGTTACGTACGTATTTAAATAACTTCCAATTAAAAGGAATACAGTTTAATCTGATGGAAAAAACAGAGATTTGTCCCATACACACTTTTAGATTAGTTTTACAAGGACAAGGATCAGCACAAAGATTTTCCAAAACAAGAAGCAGTCATGTGTCAAGGGCCAATATGATCGATTGATTTAATGAATCGAAATTCAACTCGTCTTATTTGTAATGTATACCAAGGGAATCTGGGAAAGGGGGACGCTTTTTTCGCGTAGAACGTTGTAACAGTAATGAGAGAGGACAAAGCGTTCAGTAATCCAGACAAATTGCTTTTTGAAATCATGGTTCGTCGTTGGGAGTATTGACTGGGCCCTGTGTAACGTCCCAGAAGAACGGCGTATAATTCGGCGTCTCGTTTTACATGGCCTTTTGAACACACAGCACGCTCTACAGAACCACTGTGTCTATGAATGTTCTCCGACATTGTGTTCAATATGCACTGAAACAAAAAACTTGATTCGCGAAAACCCAGTATATTTCAGTAGTCAATGCACTAATCAAAACAGCTTCTATAAAGTAACTTATAATTTAATTGTCGGCTGGCCACCGTGTGCTACCAAACTGCTCTTATGAACGCATGGTTGGTCACTAATACATTGTTTGAAACCTCGTTTTAAGCCCGATATTCTTTGCTCAGCTACGGTTCTATGAATAGTGGTTTATTGGCGCGTTTAGGTCTGACAGGGGAACACGAAGTGGGAGAATATACCTAGATCTGTTTATGGCGTTACAAAGATTGACTACGATTGTATCCCGATGGTGCTATCGAGAACGTTGTTCATTTATGAGCACATATAACATTCTCCGAGTTCTATAGTTTCGGTCCCAGGTTGTGGATATAAAGCTGTAGGTACGTGTGTGTCATACCACCAATGCACCATAGGGGCCTGTAACGCTATTTAAAATCAAAGTACTGAAAGTACTAAAGGTAGCAGTATTTGTCTAAAATAGGTCTCGATTATGACAGACAAGTAATGACGCATCAGGCCGGAATTAAATAGTTCCAAGCTTATATTTTTGGGTTGGTCTTGCGAAAATTAATTGACCTCAACTCCGAATATATCATTCGGCCCACATAGTTCTTTTTTTTAATGATCATATTACACAATAGCTCTATGAAAATCCCATCAAGAACATTCATGACAGAACAGTGTCTTCCTATTTATTGACTGTACTGATCCAACTGATGCATTCACAGTATGCAATCTATTAATGTTCACATTGATAACAGTAAACTTAGAAGTATAATCTACCAAAACAGGTGTTTTTTTAATGATTTTCTGTTTGTTTATCTTCAGTATTATAAGTTATATTTAGTGTTGATTACAGGCCTCTGTTTTGACAGAAAATTTGTATAAATACAGATTAATATAAAAAGGCGTTAACCAAAACCAATGTATAATATAATGTTCAAAAGAGTTTTGCATCTCAAAAATAGAGGGCAAGTGTGGCCCTGATTCGATCATCTGAGTGATAGCTATGTAGCACATGTGAAACCGCTAATATAGGAAATAATTTAATCAAGAGGGTGGGTGAAACTTCTATAGGAGTGGACAAAGTAAACGAAACTTATCAATAAAATATATAATGAAATATGTTAACAGTTTGTCAGAGGACCACCAAAGTAACATTCCCGTGATTATTCGTTGATACCAATTCAGTGGTTTTCGATGAGATCTTGTTTAAAGCTAAATTTTTATTTTACCCCTATTCTGATGCAGTATGGCAGCTTATTTTTCAAACCAATCAATATGGACTAAACAAATTGAGTAGAAGGTCACAAAAGGATCATTTCCGCTAAATTAAAAATTTATCTTGAAACCGAAACAAAACTTGAAGTTTTGTCATTTTGACCCTTTTCTGATGCCGTCTATGGCTGCCATGTTTTGAAACCAATCAATACGGATTCAGCAAATCTTGTAGAGGGTCACTCAATGAACATTTGTACTAAATTATCTTGGAATCTGACAATCGGATTAAGAGAAGAAGAATG
The DNA here is from genome assembly GCA_031761405.1 of Serripes groenlandicus. NCBI lineage: Eukaryota > Metazoa > Mollusca > Bivalvia > Cardiida > Cardiidae > Serripes > Serripes groenlandicus. Next base: position 714,282 of record JASEVX010000092.1, read on the forward strand.
TTACAGTTTAGCCATTTTACTCCCTTCCTGCTGCCGCAACAACAAAAGTTGTTTTTGGAATTTATATCTTTGAATATATTTGAAAGAGGACCACCAAAGGATGATTCCTGTGAAGTTTTGTTGAAATTTGCTGAGTTTATTAGGATGACATATCATTTGAAGTTAACAATTCAATCAATCCCTTTTCTGATGTCTTTCAACCAATGAATATGGCTTAAAGAATTATGAAGATGGTCCCTTCGGGAACAAAGAAGACAAGCGCTTTCATAAGAACAGAGTTTTAAAATGTTGTCATTTTGCCCTTTTCATATGCTGACTCGCTTCTCTTTTTCAACCAATTAATATGGCCAGAACACATTTCGTAGGGATTCACTGAAAGAACATTTCTACTGAATAACCTTGGAATCGGACAAGCGGATTAAGAAGATAAGAATTTTAAATATTGGGCATTTTACTCCGTAACAAGAGTTCGACATATATATTTGAACATAATTAAGTAAACGACCGCCAAAAGAACATACCTTGTTTTTCTGGCTAGTGGATAAGGATGAGATGTCATTTGAAGCTAATCGTTCAATTTTCCCCTTTTCAGATATCACCTGGTTTCTATGACTTCCAACCAATCAATACAATACAATTCAAATACATTTTATTACATTCAGGCACATTTGCCTATAGTAAGTTACAAAACAAGTATTTACAATTTTCAAAACGTAATCCCTTTACAAGAAGCAAAGATAAAATAAATTATAAATATTAAACAACTTTTCCGACAATAAAAACAAATACAACATCCATACCAAACAAATACAATAGTGCATACCAACAAATACAATAGTGCACACCAATATCAAACTGTATATAGTCTGATATCGGTATACACCACATATCCTTATCCCACAATTTACATTGATAGCGTACTCGTGCACATATATACAATCATTCATTCAACCAAAACAAGATGATGATGACGAGAACCATAAGTTGTGTAGATCGAGATCAGACCACATAACTATGCTGTCTGATCTCGGTCCACTTTCACTATTATTATTTTATTTCATATTTCCCCCATACACACAATGTATGGTTAAACATATGCATTCAATGCCACAAAGACAATACTTATAAGAATATTATCGTATATTCATATATTAATGATTTTGCTGTCAGTGTTCTTAAGTCAATTCCTCAATCTATTTGCGTTGTAAATATATTTTGCTAGTTTAAGCGTTGCAGATTTCGTTTCTGAACTTAGAAGACTTGTAAATTTATTAAGATTTGGCCAATTTTGGTAATATGGTTTTAAGAATTGTTTACGAAGATCTCTATACTTTGGGCAAACAAGTAGAAAATGATATTCATTCTCCACCTGTTGTTGATTGCAGTTTACACACAATCTGTTGTTTCTGGGTGTATTGACATATATTCCAGTTTCTATATTTAGTGAATGAGAACTCGTTCGGAATTTTGTTAATGCCATTCTGAATTTTTTGTTTTTTATATAGTCAAGATATTGTTCAAATATGAACTCGTACATAAATGACTTCCAACCAATCAATAAGACTTACAATATGTAGAGGGTCACTGAGATAACAGTTCTGCTAAATTATCTTGAAATCAGACAAGCACTTTCATAAGCATGTAGTTTTAAATTGTTATCATTTTGCCCCCTTTGTTATGGCGCCTGATTGTCCTGTTCAACAACCAATCAAAATGATTATATTCATAGAGATTTATCCAATGATAACATTTTACCACATTGTATTGGTATCAGACAAGCTTATACATAGAAGAACATTTTTTAAAAAGTTCAACTTTTCTGATGCCGCAGCAAGTTCTCGGGTTTGTATGTGAGTAAGGGTTACTATCTACCATTTGCCATAATGTTTTCAAGTTGTCTGCTGCAATGCATCTGCAAGGTGAAGAAAATAGCTATGTCGGACCGTATTTGGTACAAAAACGAATATGGTACAAATGTACCATATTCGGCCGAATATGGTACAAATGTACCATATTCGGACCGAATATGGTACAATTTTCGACCGAATATGGTACAAACATTGTACCATATTCGGTTGGAATAAGTTTGTCTATGCTCGCCAAAACGTATTTGGTACATACCAAAAAAACTCATAAAATGAAAATGGCCTACGTATATGGTACATAAATTATGTATTTCTTAATAAATGAAATAGTCTGCCAATGTGTAAACTTTTTTTCAAACTCAAATACATTGTATTAACGTAATATTGGAAGTGACAAAAGTATCATCATCATCATCATCATCATCATCATCATCGTCGTCGTCGTCGTCGTCGTCGTAACTAGCAGTAACAGAAACAGCTAACCTAACCACACTTTACATGGATTTTGCTGGTTTTATAACTGTTTCGCCGGCTAGCTCAGTCGGTTGCGCGTCAGATTGGCACGCAGGCGGCCTGGGTTCGATTCCCGGGCGGGCCAGATACTTTCGTGGAGATTGGTCACGAAATGATTTCTACGGCCATTCTTCCCCTACCGCTGTTTCAAGTAGGGCAGTTGTCAATTACTGGCGAATGTATCTGCTTAGTACTGGTTACTAAGTACTAGTACTCTAAGACTAGAGACGTGCTTGCTCCAGGTAACTCTGTAAAAGTTTGAGGATTATCGCATTTTGGTTGTGTTCATAGAGTGTGAACTTGTAAGGGTAAAGGTAGGCGAGCAAATCCATGAAGCGCGCCAGCGCTTCTTGGAAAATTTGATCGTTTAATACCCCTCGGTATTAATGCTTATATTTTAATACATTTTAATAATAATTGGTAGGTTTTGTCCAGATATGATTGCTTTAAGCAAACGTCGTTGCAGGAATGTCGACGTCGCATTCGATTGGTCGAATGACGTCGCGTCAGCCATATTAATGATTTCGTGCATTGTTTGGGTCAATCTAAAACTTCTGACAAGAAGATATTGCATGAGAAAATCCGAAAAATAAACAAGAAATTGGGCCGAAAAAATAACTAACGAAATTCATATTTCATGCATTTGCAGTTGTTTTACGATAGAATTTCTTCGATATAATTCAATATCCTTTGGTCAGTAGTTTTAGATTGACCCAAACAATTCACAAGATCATTAATAGCAATTTTCAAATTTTTAAAACTTTTTTTTTCGAAAGTGTATTTTCACCAAAATCCGATTTAAGAGATTTTGAGCTCTTTTAAATGAATATATCTCTCCAAAAATAAGGATGTTTGACTGGCTGCTTTAGACAGGTGTGACTGTATTCCTAAACATTAATACTTTGTAAAGTTGATTTGTCGTTCCGACGTCATATTGCTGAGAAGCCGACAAAGCTTTGAAGTTTCCGATTTTTTCTTTGATAACGTGCCGCTTTAAAAAGGCGGGAATTTTGCACACGAGTCTTACTCAGAAGTCAGTAACCATATTTGACTTGGCGGTCGGCAAGAAAAGTTGTGATTTTCGACTAGAAAGAATTGAAATCCAAACTTTCTTCAAACTTCAAAAGAATTCTTGACAGTAAGTACTGTACATAATTTTAATTTTCAGTTGTCTTAATATGCATTGATGTTTTAACATGCATTGATTTTTATGTTTTATGCCCCCCCCCCCTCAGAGTGCATTTGCAGTTGTCCGTCCGTCTATCCAATTGTCCGTGGCATTCCTTCCGGGTGCGTAACTCCTAAACTGCTAAAATATTTAAGCTACAGTCATGAAACTTCATGAAAAATGTTGTCCATCATCAGCTCTCAAGATACATTTCAGCTCACCTGAGCACAAAGTGATCAAGGTGAGCTATTGTGATGGCAAGTTGTCCATCGTCCGTGCGTGCGTGCGTCCGTACGTGCGTCCGTCAACAATTTCTTCAAACGATTTCTCCTCCTAACCCGCTAAGCCAAATTCAATGAAACTTGGCAGGAATAGTCCTTGCATCAAGCTCTACCAAAGTTGTTCAAAGAATTCCATTTCATGAAGAACTCTGGTTGTCATGGCAACGAAAAGGCAAATCATAGTGAAATCTTTAAAAATATTCTTGTCCGAAACTGCAAGGCCTTGAGGTTTGATATTTGGTATGTGACATAATTTTGGTATGTGACATAATTTTGGGGTCCTATACTAAGATTGTTCAAATTATGCCCCTGGGGTAAAAATTGGCACCGTCCCGTGCCTGTGTTGGGACCAAACTACTGACCAAAGGATATTGAATTATATCGAAGAAATTGTATCGTAAAACAACTGAAAATGCATGGAAAATGGATTTCGCGTTAGATCTACTAACGCGATATTTTCGGCCTATTCCATTCCTATTCAATAAATAGGACAAAAATACAAATTTTGGTGTATTTTAATTGAAAAATAAAAAATCTTGTTATTTTTTCGGATTGTATTTGATGTCATGCAATGTCCTCTGGTCAGTATTTTTAGATTAACCCAAACAATTCACAAAATCATTAATAGCGACTTTTGGAAACAATTTTTTTCGAAAGTGTATTTTCCACCAAAATCAGATCGAGCTCCTTTAATCTGTAGATTTGAACATTTTAAATTTTATGGAGTTTATAGGTCTTTGACCTTCGAACCCTGCCTAGTCGTGACTTCTGGTGAGCGACCTAGGCCCCCAGGGCCCCTTCTTTATATCCCTTCCATCCACGTAGCATTGGTTTCTACAGACCGTTTGTCCGTTGACCGCCATAAGTTTGCCCGCTATTTTTCCCCTGAATTTGAATTCGGTTGGATTTCAATGAAACTTTACATGAAGTACTTGCTACTTTCATTGCGCATATTGCCCGGAAGTTCGGATTGTAAATTTTAGCGGAGCTATCAGACGAGTGATTTTAGCTCAGCTCATGTCGTGAGACATTCGTTTTCGACACGCGGTGTTCAATACAAGCTCTATTAACTAATGAAGTATAAATGTATAATAACTTATTATATTATTTCAGATGAAGGAAGCAATTAGGAGAAAAAGGAAGCAATTAGGGTGCTTGCCCAGGTCGAAGTACGACATTATTGTCAGATGTTTAAACGGATCGTTCGATGTCCCTGTGAAGAAACGGACACCTGAAGAGAATAATTGTTTGGCCATGATTAGAAAACGTAAGGACTTCGAGCTTGGTGACCGGGGTTCTTTATTGTGTGGCGGAAAGCAAGTCCTTGTGAAAGAAGATCTTCCTAGATTTGTTGAGAAGATGTTCATGGAAAACAAAGGATGTGGAGCAAGGGTTATTTACAACAAACTGAAAGTAAATTACACGGGGTTCTCGGACCAAGCTATCCTTGAAATACTGTACAATAGCAAGTATTACCATGAGAAGTATCCGAGATTTACAAACAAGCCAACGCCAAAGACAATTACAGAAGAGGAACCAGGCAAAAGATGGCAGATTGACTTAATTAACATGAAAAATCAAAGTGTTAGCTACAAGGGGTCCACATACAGTTATATTCTACAAGTCGTGGACGTTTATTCTAGGTACGTTATGCCAAAACCCCTGAAAACGAAGAGTTCGTGTGAAGTTGCAAAGGCATTAGAGGACGTGTTGATGGTTAACCTTGCCCCTGACATCATCCAATGTGACAACGGACTGGAATTTAAAGGCCCTAGTATGAAACTTTTGTTGAACAAGTACAACATCAAAATTATCAATAGTAGGCCGTATCATCCTCAATCACAGGGCAAGTGTGAAAGGTCAAACAGTGTTATAAAGGCCAAGATTCTATTTGCAACAAAAAGTAAACGTGGATTTAACTGGGTCGAAGGGCTTCAAGATTTAGCCTATGCCATAAACACAAGTTTCAAACGAGTTCTTGGGGGTCTCACGCCCTTTGAAGCCTACTACGGAAGAAGTCATGTTTTTACCAAAGAACGTCATAGTTCTCGTGAAATAAAGAAAACCATACGGCGAGCAAATAAAACGGCTTACAGGTCGCTGTTGAAAAACGCAACTTCCCCAAGCAAGTACAAAGTAGGAGAGACAGTATTAATTCGCTATCCCTTTCGAAAATCCAGGGTGCCAACCAAAAGATATGTTATCGAAGGCAAGGTAGAAAAAGTAAAACGAAATGGTGTTTATATCGTGTCATTTCAAGTACCGAACAAACCCGAACTTGGATTCGTAAGCAAATCGGTTGGGGTCGAAAACATGACTAGCCTAACTGTTGCGTTAGAGAAACAACGAAAAATTAAAAAACATTCATTAAAACAGAACCGCTCAGAGAAACAAAATCACAGAACTAAGTACTATCATGTTTCAACACACCATGAAAATCTGCAGTTGTTGGATGGGGTGAATATTGCCATGGACCCAAATCCGGATGGAAATTGTCAATTTGCTGCTATATCGCATCAACTTGGTAAAATTGGTATATACAAAGACGTAGATGCTTTACGTAAGGAAGCAGTCCATCACATTGTAGAAAACAGATATTTCTATGAAACTTTTGTCTATGATGAAACATTTGATGAATACGTTAAGAATATGTCTAAGAATGGGACATACGGCGACAACCTCACGCTCATTGCACTTATGAGAGCATATAATTTGCAGTGCCTGGTAGTTTGTACCCGAGGACTAGATCCATCAATTGTGTCAGCAGATGGAAAGTTCGATGGTGATGTTGGAACAATTGCATTGGGGTATTTCCCAGAAGGATTTGGCATGCATTACGTTAGTATCCGTATCAATCAACGCGTGTACAAGGACATAATATCACGCTTAGAACAGTCGTATGACTCTGGCGACAGCGCTGCGTCTGGCGACAACGCTGCGTCTGGCGACAACGCTGCGTCTGGCGACAACGGTGACTCTGGCGACAACGGTGACTCCGGCGACACCGCTGCGTCTGGCGACAACACTGCATCTGGCGACAACGATGACTCTGGCGACAACGGTGACTCTGGCGACAACGGTGACTCCGGTGACAACGGTGACTCCGGCGACAACGGTGACTCCGGCGACAACGGTGACTCCGGCGACAACGGTGACTCCGGCGACAACGGTGACTCCGGCGACAACGGTGACTCCGGCGACAACGGTGACTCTGGCGACAACGGTGACTCCGGCGACAACGGTGACTCTGGCGACAACGATGACTCTGGCGACAACGCTGCGTCTGGCGACAACGGTGACTCTTGCGACAACGGTGACTCCGGCGACAACGGTGACTCTGGCGACAACGGTGACTCCGGCGACAACGGTGACTCCGGCGACAACGGTGACTCCGGCGACAACGGTGACTCCGGCGACAACGGTGACTCCGGCGACAACGGTGACTCCGGCGACAACGGTGACTCCGGCGACAACGGTGACTCCGGCGACAACGGTGACTCCGGCGACAACGGTGACTCCGGCGACAACGGTGACTCCGGCGACAACGGTGACTCTGGCGACAACGGTGACTCCGGCGACAACGGTGACTCTGGCGACAACGGTGACGTCTCTGTGTGTTCAGCCCTGAAAGAGCTTCAAGATATGATAAACAATAGGAGGGCACAGAGGCGAACGACTTTTCCATTTCTGATGTTACCACTTCACATTCAAGTTGAAATTTTTAAGTTCTGCATACAATCAAACCCGTCAATCCAGTTTGTGTTGGCGAAGGTCGGCAAACCCTTTAGAGATTTAATAAGGTCAATGAGTTTGCAAACACCTAGAATTTACATTCGGCCGAATATTGGACTAGATACTAGTAACAGAAATCCTGTTAGCGTTCGTTTCCTATTAACAAGAGCGGGCAGAAACAGCGGTCTTATTTTGGCAATAAAAGAAATCATCAAGGGGCCAAAATGGGCAAACGCATGGCTGCGTTTGCGTGTTAATGGAATCGGTTGGTATGATATCATAGATGTCATGTACAGACATTACAGGTGAAATATACATGTATATCGGTGTTTGGAAACCTGTTATGTTATTTTTGTGATTGATGATTATGTTCTTCTACCGGAAATTTGTTGTCATTTGCTCATTTAATGGTAACTTTTTACGAAGCACATTTGGGATATTTTGGCTGCTACTAAAATGAATGTATATATGTATATTATGTCTGGTCAAAATGCTACAGTTGGATTAAAATTTAAATGCTGTTCTATGTTCTTCAATATTACTTTGAAAAATCCTGTCAGTATACCAATAAATGAAAAAAGTACAAGTTTGTTGAATCTCTTGAATGAAACAAATTATAAAATACAAAATGTAAAATGAATATGTGATGATGATGATGACAAAACATTTGTGATGATGATGATGGTAAAAAAAATGTGATGATGATGGTGGTGGTGATGATGATGACAGTGGTTATGATGATTGGGGTTTGATGATTGTGGTGATGATGATGATGATAATGATGATGATGATGATGATAACAAACGTTTTGGGATGATGATGACAGCGATGTTTATCGGACGATGATGATGGTTATAATGATGATGATAAGATTTTAGATGATGATGACGGCGATGTTTATCGGCAGAAGATTATGATAATGATGATGATGATAACAAAATATTTGTGATGATGATGATGGCGATGTTTATTGGCCGATGATGATGATGATATTCTCATCGTCGTCATCATCATCACAACATCCTCATTATCGACCGAAAACATCGCTGTCATTATCATCATAAAAAAACTTTTGTGATCACCATTACGATCATGATAATGGATATGATGATGTTGGTTTTGATGGTGATGATGATGGTGGTGTTGGTGAAGATAACAACGATGATGATCATTGGGGTGTTGATAATTGATGTGATGATGATGATGATGATGATGATGATAACAAACGTATTTTGATGATTATGACAGCGATGTTTATCGGTCGATGATGATTATTATAATGATGATGATTATGATGACAAATGTGTTTTGATGATGCTGACGGCGATTTTTATCGGTAGATTATGATGATGATGATGTGCTGACCGTCGTTATCATCATTACAAAACTTTTGTCATCATCATCACCATCGACCGAAAAACATCGCAGTTATCATCATCACATTTTTGTGATCTTCATTACGATGATGATAATGGTGATGATGATGATGGTGTTGATGATGATGATGATGACCTTGATGATTGTGGTGATAATGATGGTGATGATGATGACAATGATGATAAAAGTTTGTGATGATGATGATGACGGTAATTTTGATCGTCGTCATCATCATCAAAACTTTTGTCATCATCATGACGATGATGATGATAATGGCGTTAATGGTGACGATGATGATGATGGTGTTAATGGTGACGATGATGATGTAATTGATGATGATGACAATGGTGATGATGATTGGGGTTTGATGATTGTGATGATGATAACTGCGATGTTTATCGGCCGATGATAATGATTATAATGATGATGATGAAAAAAGTTTTTTATTATGTTGACGCCAATGATTACCGGCCGCCGATGATGATGATTATGATGATGATGATGATGATGATGCTGATGATGATTATGATGATGATGATGATGATGATGATGATGACGATGATGATTATTTTCATGATGGTATTGATGACGTTGATGCAAATTGTAGTTATGATGATGATGATGATGATGATGATGATGACGATGATGATGATGACGATGATGAGTGTGTACCATATTCGGAACGAATGTGGTACATTTTTCATCCGAATATGGTACAAGTTTGTACCATATTTGGTCAGGCATTTTACCCCAAAACTGCAGATACGTATATGGTACAATTAGACAGTTGTACCATATTCGGCCGAATATGGTACAAATTTGTACATATTCGTTTTTGTACCAAATACGGTCCGACATAGCTATTCAAATATCACAAACAAATCTACTTTGTCAGAAGAAATATATGTTTCCCAACTATTTATGTTACTAGAGGGAACAAAGGGTTACAGATTACAAAGGATAATTTGTTCTGGCAGTGTTAGTGCAAAGCTTAAGTATATGAGAGGGTGGGGCGTAGTTACATCCTTATCCTGTATTACACTTAAATATGATATTTACACATTCAGAGACTTGTAATATTATTTGGTTACCTTGAATAAGTTTTACTTATTTGACTTTTGCTTATGTTTGCATTCGTAATTCAGTCAAGAATTGTTAGCACTATGCTTTTGGCTTACTGAATTTGGTATAAATGGTGTTCTAAGTAATTTACATCGTGTGACTTCAAAACTTCACCTGAAAATATGGTAGTTCTACCAGAAATGTAAACTCTAATATATATAGACAAGGGATGTAACTTCCTCGTCGGCCAGATTTGACCCATGTCTGCATATTGGTCCGATACTAATTACAAAACGCCGATCGAATAAAGCGCTATGCACCAGCTTGTAGGCAATCATCTACGTTAAATACTGGCCACAAGGATTTTATCCACAAACGATCGCTTTACGAACACGAACGAGACTTAAAATCACAAGTCTAACGGTGAAACTTGTCAGGTCGGACACACGTTTGTACATGTAACCTTACTTCGAACTCATCTATACTTATAAACCTTTGATTAAACCAGTTGCAGCAAGAATGTCATATGACATACAAACATAAACACATTATAATTTCAGATATTGTTGTATAATTTGATCCCTGTTGAAACAGGATATTTCATTGGTCGCTTAAACTGGAAAGGCCAATCACAGCTCTCCTTAAAACAATACAAAAGTGTATCTGCGTAATTAGGCCTCCGGCACATAATACATACATATTATTAGTCGCCGGGCAGAAGCCCGCGACTTCTATTTTTAATAGGTTTTCGGAAATCACATGGGAGGAGGAGTTATTATTAGAAAAAAACAAATTTAAATGTCTTGAACATATTACAATTGCGTTTGTTTAAAAACACTAAGTTATGACACATCTAAAATGAAATAAATATTCCGATGTTTTAAGTATTAGTAGTTTCTTTATTTTGACTCGCATCTCTTTTTTGGGGGTTTTATTTACGAATTCAAAACCGTCCCCATGAGACTTGCAGCAAGCAGACTGTTATGTGTCAACATCAAGTAAAATTCACGTCGAATTCTCCTTTAAAATAGCAATCTTAATTTACTGAATGTTATTTTCATGTTCAAAGAGATGTCTTGATTTGTGAGGAATTCATTTTATAATGTTTATCCATGTATATCTAAAATATGAACTGTTTCTAAGCTAAAACTGTTGATCGCGTGACTCGCGAATACCAACTGCATAGATCAATCTCCTTTGCAGAGAGCCGCTCTTTACACTCACTTACAAATAGTAAATTATAGGTGATTTAAAATGTTTATTTGGTTCAAAACAAATGAAGAAAAGAACAAACCGAGATAAAACTGGTTTTAATAGAAAAATGACTTTGAACGAACACTCTCTGCCTATAAAACCAGTTTCAAGAACGACACCTCTGCGAAGAAGAATGTAGGTCACGAATCGGGTCTTTCGTACAAAATTATTTCGTCCTTGACAATTTTAAATGTGTCATTAAATTCCCTAAAGGCATATTGCTTCCGATCTGCATATTGTTATGCATCATTGACACAAGGGCGCTCATCATAATATAATTTTAAAACATGAGTAGTTTGTTATTTTCATTATAAAAAAGGAAGGAAAGAATTACAATAAATTAACATGTTGTAGGGCTCAGTTTAGGTTCGAAATTAAGTTTAAATTATAAAACAATTTCAATGAGATTTAACTGTTTAGCTGATATTATATTTTGAAGGTGGTCTTATTTGTAAATATTGGATTACATTTCATAATTTGTTAAGGTATGATATAATTAGGATGCCAAGCTAATATCATTTTGAAAAAAAAAGAGAAAACTCATGTCTTCAGCGATTTAACCCTTATCTCATTGTTTTAAAAGTAAATTGCTGCAAAGGTGTCCAATGTTGACTTTAATAGGGGAAACATAAAATGACGTGCTATTGCATGCAACTCTTAAATTGTCTGTTTTGTGGTTTTATTGATAAATGATAGAATTCAAATATTCTGACAAACATCTTGAAAAGTGTATGTGGAATTCACAAACCTTATAATTATTCCTTAATGGAAGCACTGTATACATACTAAGACTAATGATTGTCAAGATTACTCATTTACATTACTGTGTATGATCAATAATTAGTTGGCTGTGTGTATGGTCAACCTACTTTGGAATGGAGATTGATCATAAACAATGAAAGGCTTCAATTATCATTCACTTCGTTGACAAAACAATGCAAGTTATGACACATTTTCACTTGACCCCGCCCCTGATGTTCCAATATGCCTCTCAGTTGATAACTGTTTATTCAACTACTAATTAACTACTAACAAGTTAGTGTTATGCATAACTGCAGTATGCATTTCCGGCGACATTGATGCGTTGCATCAACTTTCTCTTGTATTGCATTCAATTTACAATGTTGATTGATTGATTGCCGTTTTTAACAATTTCTCAGTTATATCACGGCGGCCAGTTCACCTACTCATGCATTTCCTGGTTTTCTCACACCAGTACTCCACAAAATAATCTTCCCAAGCAATGGCTGCTTTTCCACATAGACTTAGCCCATTGGTGGAAGACGAATGACGCATGTCGCATTGACTTTTGTCAATCGTCGGAAAGAAAGTGGGCCGAGCCGGGATTCGAACTCACAACCCCTGGATTGACAGCCCGCGTCGCTACCGACTGAGCTACCGGGGCTCGGCAATTTACAATGTAGTAATGTACACAATCAAATTTCTTCAAAAATCTTTGAAACATAAAGGGCTATATTTTTAATAACTACTGTATTTTCATTTTGAAGACGACAATAACAATTCTGTTCACCGTTTTTGTCTTAACCCTTTCCCTCATATAGACGCTTTCTAACGCCTCTGCAGCAGACGGCTTTTTAAAAAACATAGGGACAAAAGAAGAAATTGCTCAAAACGAGCAATTTCTTCTTTTGCCACAATGTTTTCCACTTTTAGTCATAGGTCATCCAATTAATTATAGAGATTTTCTATTTTTTGACAAAATATGTTCAAAGTCGTCTGCTGCAGAATTGTCGTATGAGGGAAAGGGTTAAGTCTGATGTTCGTAAACCGCTCATTGACGCTCAGGGTTGCAGGGATATCATTACGACTGATGCATCAATATTAAGACAAAACTGCTGGTAGTACTGATTATCTATCAAAGGAAACGTCCGTGATATAACTGAAAAACTGTTGAAAGCGGCGTCAAGTACCACACACTCGAAGGAGCAAACAATCAAACGGATGTAAAGCTGGCATACATGTACGACAGTCCTATGAAGGAAATAGTTAAGTAAAAAATCGAATCACATTCATAAAGTAAATATAAACAGCCTGAGATACATGTACATGTACGTCACAGGTTAATGCGAAGTATTATTTTCAGACTTAATTAACCCTTTCCCTCATATAGACGCTTTCTGACGCCTCTGCAGCAGACGGCTATTTGAAAACAAAGTGACAAAAGAAGAAATTGCACAAAACGTGCAATTTCTCCTTTTGCCACAATGTTTTCCACTTTTAGTCATAGTTTATCCATTCAGTTATAGAGAGTTTCTACTTTTTGACAAAATATATTCAAAGTCGTCTGCTGCAGAATTGTCGTATGAGGGAAAGGGTTAAGTGGTCAGTTATATAAGATATGAAAAAGGTTATGATAACTTTTAAGATACTACCGTTAGGCCATTTATCAAATATTTACTGATCCCGTTTTACCGCTTCAATGGAGAAAGGTGCAAGTTGCAATTAATGATCAGTGTAGACACAGATGATCACGTGTAGTTGCACAGTCGGATCAAGATCAACATTGTTCATATATTCCTTGCCTAATCGTGTTAGAAGCTTTTGTCAAATTGTGTAGATTATTATAAGACGCAGGAGGTAGGAGGCTGATCCGAACTTACATGGTACAGCACTGCCAACTTGAACCTTTTTCAGATGGACGGTCAAATATATATACTGAACGGCATCAAAGCAGTATCGACCTAGATCAGCCGCTGTATGAGCCATCCCGCGAGAAAAATAACATTATGGCCTCTGCGCAATGTATCGATCCGGATAAGCCTAAGCATGCCACGCAGGCTTACCAGATAATCACTTTTCGCCTCCAGTGGATTTTCTGTTTCAGGAAAGATTATTCTATACCTCTATCCCACCTGAGACGGAATGTGTCGGCCCGGATCAGTCTGCGCGGACTGCGCAGGCTGATCTGGATCGATACCTTGCGCAGAGGAGGTAGAAAGGCTGATCCGAACTTACATGGTACAGCACTGCCAACTTTAACCTTTTTCAGATGTACGGTCAAATGTATATACTGAACGGCATCGAAGCAGTATCGACTTAGATCAGCCGCTATATGAGCCATCCCGCGAGAAAACCAACATTATGGCCTCTGCGCAATGTATCGATCCGGATCAGCCTAAGCATGCCGCGCAGACTGATGCGGACCGACACATTCCGTCTCAGGGGGATAGAGGTATAGAATAATTATTCTTGAAACAGAAAATCCACAGGATGCGAAATGTGTTTATTCGGCTAAGCGGCATGCTTAGGCTGATCCGAGTCGATACTTTACGCTGTCCATAATGTTGGTTTATCGCGAGACTGCTCATAGCTTACTGTTTACTTCATACGTTATAGCCATGTCTAGTCCTCTACTGGGATTGATTGTTTGGTGTTTTATGACGCTCTCAACAATTGTTCAGTTATATCACGGCGTTTAAGTTACCAGTACTATTGGTTCTTTTATCCTGACACCAGCCAGTCGGTTGTAATGCTAACCCCGCAACCCTGAGCGCCAAGCAGGGCAGCCATTACGTCCATGTTTTAAAGAATTTGGTATCACCCGGCCAGGGATCGGACCCGTCAGTTCACGCAACCGAGGCAAACGCTTCTACTGTGATAGGGGAAAATGTAAAATGCAATTTCCCCCCCTTTTTTTCAACAATGATCTCATTGTCAGAAAGGTATACAAATAATTTCCTTTACCCAGAAAATGTTTCATTAATATAAAAAGTTGAAAGTGAATGTAATGTTTTTAATCGGGGTAAAAATCGTTTCCAGTTTTGGAAGTATAGTTCGTAGCATTGTCTGTATGTTATACATGTTCAAGAGCCGTATGCTACATTAGGAGTCAGAAATCGTGTTACACAGCAAGGGTTAGACCCCGTTACGGCATAGACCTAGGAGTCAGA
>JASEVX010000920.1:0-35433 GCA_031761405.1 Serripes groenlandicus
ATATTCCCACATGCATAATCAACTCCCTATAAAATGAACTATCGAAAACATTGTGATAAAAACAGCCATTGCTCATCATGTTTTCAAAGGTCGTTCTGCTTGCATTGTTGGGGTTTTAGGCCGTTTTCAACAGCGTGTATGCCCAATCGCCATCACAGTGCACATACTCATGTTTTCTGGGTGATTCTACCCAGCTAGGCAATATGACTGAAAACAGTGTGGTAAGAGGCGCCATTGCTCATCATGTTTTCAACAGCATTTATATTAGATAGCCCTCACTGCTCACGCACACATGCTTCCTGGGTGAATCAGCCCATCTACGCGATAGGACGATATGATGTTTTCAAAGGTCGTTTTGATTGCGTTGTTTAATTTTTTTTAGGCCGTTTTCAACAGCATTTATGTTAAATACCCCTCACTGCTCACACACCCATGCTTCCTGGGTGAATCATCCCATCTACGCGATAGGACTGAACACAGTGTGGTACATAAGGAGCCATTGCTCATCATGTTTTCAAAGATCAATGTGATTGCATTGTTGGGGTTTATTGGCCGTTTTCAACAGCATTTATGTCCAGTCACTCTCACAGTTCACAAACTCATGGGACCTGGGTGAATCAACCCAGCTATGCGATAGGACTGAAAACGGTGTGGAAAGAGGAGCCATTGCTAATCACGTTTGTTTGTATTGTTGGGTGTTTTACGTCGTTTTCAACATCATATATGTCCAATCACCCGCACTGTTCACATACGCATGCGTCCTGGGTGAATCAATCCAGCTACTCAATAGTACTGAAAACACTGTGACAAAGGGAGCAATTGCCCGCCCTGCTTTCAGAGGTCGTCTGGTTTGTATTGTTGGGTGTTTAAGGCCGTTTTCAACATCATTCCAGTCATACCACCCCCGTCAGTTCACACACCCGTGATTCCTGGGTGAATCAACCCAGCTATATGCAATAGACCTGAACACATTGTGGTAAGAGGAGCAATTGTCCGCCATGCTTTAACATGTCGTTTTGCTTGCATTGTAGGGAGTTTGATCTTGGAAGCGAGTTGTTGCAATGACTAAATAAGTGTGGAAAGTGGTATAAAAATATATACATGTGGGAAAGGGTTGGTATGTTTTAAATGGTCTTCGCACCTCTGCAGGCCAAATCCCTTTCGGCGGTACAGTGAACGATATTCCCACATGCATAATCAACTCCCTATAAAATGAACTATCGAAAACATTGTGATAAAAACAGCCATTGCTCATCATGTTTTCAAAGGTCGTTCTGCTTGCATTGTTGGGGTTTTAGGCCGTTTTCAACAGCGTGTATGCCCAATCGCCATCACAGTGCACATACTCATGTTTTCTGGGTGATTCTACCCAGCTAGGCAATATGACTGAAAACAGTGTGGTAAGAGGCGCCATTGCTCATCATGTTTTCAACAGCATTTATATTAGATAGCCCTCACTGCTCACGCACACATGCTTCCTGGGTGAATCAGCCCATCTACGCGATAGGACGATATGATGTTTTCAAAGGTCGTTTTGATTGCGTTGTTTAATTTTTTTTAGGCCGTTTTCAACAGCATTTATGTTAAATACCCCTCACTGCTCACACACCCATGCTTCCTGGGTGAATCATCCCATCTACGCGATAGGACTGAACACAGTGTGGTACATAAGGAGCCATTGCTCATCATGTTTTCAAAGATCAATGTGATTGCATTGTTGGGGTTTATTGGCCGTTTTCAACAGCATTTATGTCCAGTCACTCTCACAGTTCACAAACTCATGGGACCTGGGTGAATCAACCCAGCTATGCGATAGGACTGAAAACGGTGTGGAAAGAGGAGCCATTGCTAATCACGTTTGTTTGTATTGTTGGGTGTTTTACGTCGTTTTCAACATCATATATGTCCAATCACCCGCACTGTTCACATACGCATGCGTCCTGGGTGAATCAATCCAGCTACTCAATAGTACTGAAAACACTGTGACAAAGGGAGCAATTGCCCGCCCTGCTTTCAGAGGTCGTCTGGTTTGTATTGTTGGGTGTTTAAGGCCGTTTTCAACATCATTCCAGTCATACCACCCCCGTCAGTTCACACACCCGTGATTCCTGGGTGAATCAACCCAGCTATATGCAATAGACCTGAACACATTGTGGTAAGAGGAGCAATTGTCCGCCATGCTTTAACATGTCGTTTTGCTTGCATTGTAGGGAGTTTGATCTTGGAAGCGAGTTGTTGCAATGACTAAATAAGTGTGGAAAGTGGTATAAAATATATACATGTGGGAAAGGGTTGGTATGTTTTAAATGGTCTTCGCACCTCTGCAGGCCAAATCCCTTTCGGCGGTACAGTGAACGATATTCCCACATGCATAATCAACTCCCTATAAAATGAACTATCGAAAACATTGTGATAAAAACAGCCATTGCTCATCATGTTTTCAAAGGTCGTTCTGCTTGCATTGTTGGGGTTTTAGGCCGTTTTCAACAGCGTGTATGCCCAATCGCCATCACAGTGCACATACTCATGTTTTCTGGGTGATTCTACCCAGCTAGGCAATATGACTGAAAACAGTGTGGTAAGAGGCGCCATTGCTCATCATGTTTTCAACAGCATTTATATTAGATAGCCCTCACTGCTCACGCACACATGCTTCCTGGGTGAATCAGCCCATCTACGCGATAGGACGATATGATGTTTTCAAAGGTCGTTTTGATTGCGTTGTTTAATTTTTTTTAGGCCGTTTTCAACAGCATTTATGTTAAATACCCCTCACTGCTCACACACCCATGCTTCCTGGGTGAATCATCCCATCTACGCGATAGGACTGAACACAGTGTGGTACATAAGGAGCCATTGCTCATCATGTTTTCAAAGATCAATGTGATTGCATTGTTGGGGTTTATTGGCCGTTTTCAACAGCATTTATGTCCAGTCACTCTCACAGTTCACAAACTCATGGGACCTGGGTGAATCAACCCAGCTATGCGATAGGACTGAAAACGGTGTGGAAAGAGGAGCCATTGCTAATCACGTTTGTTTGTATTGTTGGGTGTTTTACGTCGTTTTCAACATCATATATGTCCAATCACCCGCACTGTTCACATACGCATGCGTCCTGGGTGAATCAATCCAGCTACTCAATAGTACTGAAAACACTGTGACAAAGGGAGCAATTGCCCGCCCTGCTTTCAGAGGTCGTCTGGTTTGTATTGTTGGGTGTTTAAGGCCGTTTTCAACATCATTCCAGTCATACCACCCCCGTCAGTTCACACACCCGTGATTCCTGGGTGAATCAACCCAGCTATATGCAATAGACCTGAACACATTGTGGTAAGAGGAGCAATTGTCCGCCATGCTTTAACATGTCGTTTTGCTTGCATTGTAGGGAGTTTGATCTTGGAAGCGAGTTGTTGCAATGACTAAATAAGTGTGGAAAGTGGTATAAAATATATACATGTGGGAAAGGGTTGGTATGTTTTAAATGGTCTTCGCACCTCTGCAGGCCAAATCCCTTTCGGCGGTACAGTGAACGATATTCCCACATGCATAATCAACTCCCTATAAAATGAACTATCGAAAACATTGTGATAAAAACAGCCATTGCTCATCATGTTTTCAAAGGTCGTTCTGCTTGCATTGTTGGGGTTTTAGGCCGTTTTCAACAGCGTGTATGCCCAATCGCCATCACAGTGCACATACTCATGTTTTCTGGGTGATTCTACCCAGCTAGGCAATATGACTGAAAACAGTGTGGTAAGAGGCGCCATTGCTCATCATGTTTTCAACAGCATTTATATTAGATAGCCCTCACTGCTCACGCACACATGCTTCCTGGGTGAATCAGCCCATCTACGCGATAGGACGATATGATGTTTTCAAAGGTCGTTTTGATTGCGTTGTTTAATTTTTTTTAGGCCGTTTTCAACAGCATTTATGTTAAATACCCCTCACTGCTCACACACCCATGCTTCCTGGGTGAATCATCCCATCTACGCGATAGGACTGAACACAGTGTGGTACATAAGGAGCCATTGCTCATCATGTTTTCAAAGATCAATGTGATTGCATTGTTGGGGTTTATTGGCCGTTTTCAACAGCATTTATGTCCAGTCACTCTCACAGTTCACAAACTCATGGGACCTGGGTGAATCAACCCAGCTATGCGATAGGACTGAAAACGGTGTGGAAAGAGGAGCCATTGCTAATCACGTTTGTTTGTATTGTTGGGTGTTTTACGTCGTTTTCAACATCATATATGTCCAATCACCCGCACTGTTCACATACGCATGCGTCCTGGGTGAATCAATCCAGCTACTCAATAGTACTGAAAACACTGTGACAAAGGGAGCAATTGCCCGCCCTGCTTTCAGAGGTCGTCTGGTTTGTATTGTTGGGTGTTTAAGGCCGTTTTCAACATCATTCCAGTCATACCACCCCCGTCAGTTCACACACCCGTGATTCCTGGGTGAATCAACCCAGCTATATGCAATAGACCTGAACACATTGTGGTAAGAGGAGCAATTGTCCGCCATGCTTTAACATGTCGTTTTGCTTGCATTGTAGGGAGTTTGATCTTGGAAGCGAGTTGTTGCAATGACTAAATAAGTGTGGAAAGTGGTATAAAATATATACATGTGGGAAAGGGTTGGTATGTTTTAAATGGTCTTCGCACCTCTGCAGGCCAAATCCCTTTCGGCGGTACAGTGAACGATATTCCCACATGCATAATCAAC
The DNA here is from genome assembly GCA_031761405.1 of Serripes groenlandicus. Classification (NCBI taxonomy): domain Eukaryota; kingdom Metazoa; phylum Mollusca; class Bivalvia; order Cardiida; family Cardiidae; genus Serripes; species Serripes groenlandicus. The sequence goes on from JASEVX010000920.1 coordinate 4,737, forward strand.
TCCCTATAAAATGAACTATCGAAAACATTGTGATAAAAACAGCCATTGCTCATCATGTTTTCAAAGGTCGTTCTGCTTGCATTGTTGGGGTTTTAGGCCGTTTTCAACAGCGTGTATGCCCAATCGCCATCACAGTGCACATACTCATGTTTTCTGGGTGATTCTACCCAGCTAGGCAATATGACTGAAAACAGTGTGGTAAGAGGCGCCATTGCTCATCATGTTTTCAACAGCATTTATATTAGATAGCCCTCACTGCTCACGCACACATGCTTCCTGGGTGAATCAGCCCATCTACGCGATAGGACGATATGATGTTTTCAAAGGTCGTTTTGATTGCGTTGTTTAATTTTTTTTAGGCCGTTTTCAACAGCATTTATGTTAAATACCCCTCACTGCTCACACACCCATGCTTCCTGGGTGAATCATCCCATCTACGCGATAGGACTGAACACAGTGTGGTACATAAGGAGCCATTGCTCATCATGTTTTCAAAGATCAATGTGATTGCATTGTTGGGGTTTATTGGCCGTTTTCAACAGCATTTATGTCCAGTCACTCTCACAGTTCACAAACTCATGGGACCTGGGTGAATCAACCCAGCTATGCGATAGGACTGAAAACGGTGTGGAAAGAGGAGCCATTGCTAATCACGTTTGTTTGTATTGTTGGGTGTTTTACGTCGTTTTCAACATCATATATGTCCAATCACCCGCACTGTTCACATACGCATGCGTCCTGGGTGAATCAATCCAGCTACTCAATAGTACTGAAAACACTGTGACAAAGGGAGCAATTGCCCGCCCTGCTTTCAGAGGTCGTCTGGTTTGTATTGTTGGGTGTTTAAGGCCGTTTTCAACATCATTCCAGTCATACCACCCCCGTCAGTTCACACACCCGTGATTCCTGGGTGAATCAACCCAGCTATATGCAATAGACCTGAACACATTGTGGTAAGAGGAGCAATTGTCCGCCATGCTTTAACATGTCGTTTTGCTTGCATTGTAGGGAGTTTGATCTTGGAAGCGAGTTGTTGCAATGACTAAATAAGTGTGGAAAGTGGTATAAAATATATACATGTGGGAAAGGGTTGGTATGTTTTAAATGGTCTTCGCACCTCTGCAGGCCAAATCCCTTTCGGCGGTACAGTGAACGATATTCCCACATGCATAATCAACTCCCTATAAAATGAACTATCGAAAACATTGTGATAAAAACAGCCATTGCTCATCATGTTTTCAAAGGTCGTTCTGCTTGCATTGTTGGGGTTTTAGGCCGTTTTCAACAGCGTGTATGCCCAATCGCCATCACAGTGCACATACTCATGTTTTCTGGGTGATTCTACCCAGCTAGGCAATATGACTGAAAACAGTGTGGTAAGAGGCGCCATTGCTCATCATGTTTTCAACAGCATTTATATTAGATAGCCCTCACTGCTCACGCACACATGCTTCCTGGGTGAATCAGCCCATCTACGCGATAGGACGATATGATGTTTTCAAAGGTCGTTTTGATTGCGTTGTTTAATTTTTTTTAGGCCGTTTTCAACAGCATTTATGTTAAATACCCCTCACTGCTCACACACCCATGCTTCCTGGGTGAATCATCCCATCTACGCGATAGGACTGAACACAGTGTGGTACATAAGGAGCCATTGCTCATCATGTTTTCAAAGATCAATGTGATTGCATTGTTGGGGTTTATTGGCCGTTTTCAACAGCATTTATGTCCAGTCACTCTCACAGTTCACAAACTCATGGGACCTGGGTGAATCAACCCAGCTATGCGATAGGACTGAAAACGGTGTGGAAAGAGGAGCCATTGCTAATCACGTTTGTTTGTATTGTTGGGTGTTTTACGTCGTTTTCAACATCATATATGTCCAATCACCCGCACTGTTCACATACGCATGCGTCCTGGGTGAATCAATCCAGCTACTCAATAGTACTGAAAACACTGTGACAAAGGGAGCAATTGCCCGCCCTGCTTTCAGAGGTCGTCTGGTTTGTATTGTTGGGTGTTTAAGGCCGTTTTCAACATCATTCCAGTCATACCACCCCCGTCAGTTCACACACCCGTGATTCCTGGGTGAATCAACCCAGCTATATGCAATAGACCTGAACACATTGTGGTAAGAGGAGCAATTGTCCGCCATGCTTTAACATGTCGTTTTGCTTGCATTGTAGGGAGTTTGATCTTGGAAGCGAGTTGTTGCAATGACTAAATAAGTGTGGAAAGTGGTATAAAATATATACATGTGGGAAAGGGTTGGTATGTTTTAAATGGTCTTCGCACCTCTGCAGGCCAAATCCCTTTCGGCGGTACAGTGAACGATATTCCCACATGCATAATCAACTCCCTATAAAATGAACTATCGAAAACATTGTGATAAAAACAGCCATTGCTCATCATGTTTTCAAAGGTCGTTCTGCTTGCATTGTTGGGGTTTTAGGCCGTTTTCAACAGCGTGTATGCCCAATCGCCATCACAGTGCACATACTCATGTTTTCTGGGTGATTCTACCCAGCTAGGCAATATGACTGAAAACAGTGTGGTAAGAGGCGAGTAGTATGAACCCTACTTTGGGTGTAAACACGTCTGACCTACTTACCTGACCTAGTTACTATTTATAGTATCTCATTTGCATATAAGGATTGACACAAGAGAGGGCGCCATTTTGTTGACTTTTATATATAACGGCTGTGCATGCGTGATGGCCATCTTTTAAATGAAGGCCTATATTTTGAACAACGAATATATTTTTAGAAAGCTTTAACAATGGAGCAAGTGTTCAGCAGCACCCTTCAGGCGAGACCACCAACGATATGTCTCTAGCCTTCTACCAATATATTCTAGCGGGTATGTTGTTGGAACCCTCGAAAATAATGGCGGAGAAATTCGGCCTAACCTTTGCTACATTGTTTCGGGGAACCTGACACGAGACATCTATACAACACGATATATCCCTTTTGTATGTTGTATAGTCGAGCCGAAGCACACAGTCAAACATGTATGGCAAAGCAATAAATCTAACGTCTTACCTCTATAACGTCCAGTGTTCAAATGCCAGATGTCAATGTCTTGACACCAGATCTATTTTTAGTCACGATATTTCACAATCACCAAGGGGTATTTCATCAGAAACGCATCAGGTGTGCGAACAATAGCCTATTTAAATTGGCTTCGTCTGTTGATTTAAGGCCGGAAATGTAATCAGGTGTGCGAACAATAGCCTATTTAAATTGGCTTCGTCTGTTGATTTAAGGCCGGAAATGTAAAAAATACCCCAATGACATGTTACCAATTAAATCGCTTTAAAGACGACCCACTGTCTGCGTTTGTTGATATGGGGCCGGAAACGTGAACAATGATCCTTTGAACAGTCAAAATTAATCTTGATTAAACATACCATAGTTCTCAGCGTATGTTTATTTTAGGAGCGGATATGCCAACAATGATCTTTTGAACTGTCAACATGAATCATGATTAAACATATCATAGTTCTCAGTGTATGTTTATTTTAGGAGCGGATATGCTAACAAAAGCCTATTCAAATGACAAAATTAATTTCACATTAGAGAAGTTACAGTGTCCGGTTAATTATGTGGGTATCTTAGGACGGTACGTATAAAAGCTTGCAGTACGTTCAACAAGACAGTTCAATCCCATCAAGGAACATCAACAGTGTTGGAGTAAACCTTATCAAAATGGCAGCAAAACGTATGTACTTTTATCAGTAATTAATATACAACAATAACAATGAAATAAAATTATAACTATTTTTAATAAACTATTTGAAACAAATAACAATTAACTTTCACGATACTTATACGTCTGAACATAGTGAGGTGAAACTTGATTTGTAGTTTCAGTTTACATGTTAAAATGCATCTGTGACATCCGAAAGAGGCAGTACATTAACCCCTGCCGTCGATGCACACAGTTGAAAACCCTCCATATCCCTAAATGTGTTGATTTTATTTATTAGCCCCATTAAATATCCGCACGTTTTCAACCAGATGGAATTATGGCCTACAGAAAAGGTTAAAACGTGTGCTAATTCATGTACAAGTGTAGATACAAATTGTATTTCACTAACACCGTTCAGACTTATATATATCGTGTGTTTGTCCTTTGTAGCACCATAACTATTATATGGTAGCCTTCTAGTAGTTATAAGTATATCTACTATTTCGAAGGATACCATTCTCTGTCCTATCTGATTCTGTATGTGTCCGAGAACCTGAAATGACATGTTTAACATGATTAATTAAATGTTATATAATGATCACAGGTACTGTAGTAATAGCGATCACATGTTGTGAGATCTGAGTCACGTTAAGCATACACTGTAGTAATAACGGCCACATGTACTGTAGTAATAACGGACATTTGTACTGTAGTTATAACGGTCACTTGTACTGCAGTTATAACAGTCGCTTGTACTGTAGTTATAACGGACACATGTACGGTAGTAATAACGGACACTTGTTCTGTATTTATAACGGTCACTTGTACTGCAGTTATAACAGTCGCTTGTACTGTAGTTATAACGGACACATGTACTGTAGTAATAACGGTAACTTGCACTGTAGTTATAACGGACAAATATACTGTAATAATAACGATAACTTGTACTGTAGTTATAAAGGACAAATGTACTGTAGTTATAACGGACACATGTACTGTAGTAATAACGGTAACTTGTACTGTAGTTATAACGGACATATGTACTGTAGCTATAACGGACACATGTACTGTAGTAATAACGGATACATGTACTGTACTATTAACGGACACTTATACTGTAGTTATAATGGTCACTTGTACTGCAGTTATAACGGACGATTGTACTGTAGTAATAACGAACACATGTACTGAAGTTACAACGGCCACATGTACTATTGTTATAACGGACACATGTACTGTAGTTATAACGGACACATGTACTGTAGTTATAATTGGCACATGTACTGTAGTAATAACGCACACATGTACTATAGCAATTACGGACACTTGTACTGTAGCAATAACGGACACTTGTACTGATGTAATAACGGACACATATACTGTTGCAACAGTCGGTTGCTTCGAAAGGTAACTGGTGTGAAAAAGCCAGGAAACACACGATTAGGTGAATTTACCAACGTGATATGACTAAAAAATTGTTAAAAACATTGTTAAGCCAACGAGCTAGGAAACACATACAAAGGTGAACGGAGCTAAACAATTTCTGAATTCTGCGTTAAACCAAGTCAATGCGTCATTAAGCTTCCAATAATCTGTTAACAATATATGCGGAAAAGTAGCCACATGCTTGGAAAGATTGTTTTTGCGTATAACTGGTGTGTGTGAAAGTCAGGAAACTCCCGAGTTTGTGAATTTGCCACCGTTATATGACTGAAAAGTCGTTAAAAACAGTGTTAAGCCGCAATCAATCAATCAATCAATCAATCAAATGCAAAACGCCAGTAAACAGCAGCTTACCTTCATTGCTAGAAAGAACGCCCTAGACTCTGTCAGAGGGACCAAGGTGATTATTGCTGTTGGGTTATATGGAGCATTGTTCACAATTACTTCACATATGTCAAATGCATTTGCATTAACAGCCCGGTCAGGAATTACGACATCTGTCTCGCTACCACACGTAACTTGAAGTTTAGCTCCACCTAATAAGGAAAAATAAGAGTCTTATTATGCTGAAGTAAATTGCATAACATGACATAGGAAACATCTATATAATTATCCAAGTTTCGATAGCTCCGGCGGTAGTGACGCGGTCTGTCAGGCGTTTGACAAAGGTCAATGCGACATGCGTCATTTATCTTTCTCTAATGAGTTCAGTGTGTGTGGGGAAATCAGCCAGTTGATAAGGAAGATTGTTGTGTGGAGTACTGGTGTGAGAAAACCAGGAAACAAAAAGTAGGTGAACTAACCGTCGTGATATGACTGAGAAATTGTTAAAAAGGACGTTAAACTCCAATCAATCAATCTATATAATGAAAATAAATTGTCATTTGTATAGGTAAGAGCGTCCTCTTCGAGTGTACAAGGTTAATGGTTCAATCTATATACCAATGACTTTAAGAAAAGAAGTGATGACTATTCCTCATAAGCGTTAAAGATTGTAAGGTACCTTACACTTGACTAGCTTGTCTCAGGATAGAACAATAGTAATTTACCCAAGAAACGAAGTGATATAACGGAACTATTTGTGTGGAAAGTGGCGTAAAGCAAAGAAACAAGTAATAACTCACCGAACGTCCTTTTCCCGTGACCAGTGTGTATCAAAAAACACACAATATCTAGCATGTATATATACATTGAAACAAAGTTCCCGCTAGCTCTCGAAAGCATGGTACAGAATTCCATTTATATTTAGTAATGCAACACAACCTTGATTGAATAAATCTTAAAGAAGAATAGACTAACATGTGTTTTTTAATATGATCTGACCCTTTTAAGGGATTAGGGAGCGGAAATGGGCTCATTTCTTCTATTGTTTGAAACATAAACATTGACCAGTACGCTCTTTTTTCGGTTAAGTTATAGGAACAACCCTTTACATTATCGGAGCTAAACAATTGCTGCATTCGGCGTCAAACCGAGTCAATGCGACATGCGTCATTTAACTTCCAACAATATGTTAACAATCTATGCGGAAAAGCAGCCACATGCTTAGGAAGATAACTAGTGTGAGAAAGTCAGGAAACACACGCGTAGGTGAATAATATATAATGCTAGGAAACAACTGCATAGAGGAACGGAGCTAAACAATTGTTGTAATCGGTGTCAACCCGAGTCAATGCGACATGCGTCATTTAACTTACAACAATATGTTAACAATCTATGCGGAAAAGCAGCCACATACTTAGGAAGATAACTAGTTTGAGAAAGTCAGGAAACACACGAGTAGGTGCTAAAGAACTCCCGTCTTCACCATTGGTGTCAAAAAGTAATGTTAAATGCCCCGGAGCAATTGGCTCAATAAGGACCAACAATGAGCATTGGCGCTATTGGTGCTAGAGAACTCCCGTCTTCACCATTGGTATTAGAATGAGTCAAGGAGTAAAGTTCAATGTCCTGGAGCTCTTGGCTAGGGCAAGGACCGAGTTACTGTGAGTAACACTTACAGGTTAGAGTATTACCCAATACTCTAATAATTAGAATTTTTGAATTAGGTCACCAAGGGTTATGATTTTTTTTTTTCAAGGACAAATCATGGTTCGGAAAATTCAATGGTGTCATTCATTTTTCGATATCACTTCCGGTTCGTAATGTCAGATCTCAATGGAATTTTAACTTTTTGAATTAGGTCACCAAGGGTTATGATTTTTTTTTTCAAGAACAAATCATGGTTCGGAAAATTCAATGGTGACATTCATTTTTCGATATCACTTCCGGTTCGTAATGTCAGATCTCAATGGAATTTTAACTTTTTGAATTAGGTCACCAAGGGTTATGATTTTTTTTTTTCAAGAACAAATCATGGTTCGGAAAATTCAATGGTGACATTCATTTTTCGATATCACTTCCGGTTCGTAATGTCAGATCTCAATGGAATTTTAACTTTTTGAATTAGGCCACCAAGGGTTATGATTTTTTTTTTTCAAGAACAAATCATGGTTCGGAAAATTCAATGGTGACATTCATTTTTCGATATCATTTCCGGTTCGTAATGTCAGATCTCAATGGAATTTTAACTTTTTGAATTAGGTCACCAAGGGTTATGATTTTTTTTTTTCAAGAACAAATCATGGTTCGGAAAATTCAATGGTGACATTCATTTTTCGATATCACTTCCGGTTCGTAATGTCAGATCTCAATGGAATTTTAACTTTCTGAATTAGGTCACCAAGGGTTATGATTTTTTTTTTTCAAGAACAAATCATGGTTCGGAAAATTCAATGGTGACATTCATTTTTCGATATCACTTCCGGTTCGTAATGTCAGATCTCAATGGAATTTTAACTTTTTGAATTAGGCCACCAAGGGTTATGATTTTTTTTTTTCAAGAACAAATCATGGTTCGGAAAATTCAATGGTGACATTCATTTTTCGATATCATTTCCGGTTCGTAATGTCAGATCTCAATGGAATTTTAACTTTTTGAATTAGGTCACCAAGGGTTATGATTTTTTTTTTTCAAGAACAAATCATGGTTCGGAAAATTCAATGGTGACATTCATTTTTCGATATCACTTCCGGTTCGTAATGTCAGATCTCAATGGAATTTTAACTTTTTGAATTAGGCCACCAAGGGTTATGATTTTTTTTTTCAAGAACAAATCATGGTTCGGAAAATTCAATGGTGACATTCATTTTTCGATATCACTTCCGGTTCGTAATGTCAGATCTCAATGGAATTTTAACTTTTTGAATTAGGTCACCAAGGGTTATGATTTTTTTTTTTCAAGAACAAATCATGGTTCGGAAAATTCAATGGTGACATTCATTTTTCGATATCACTTCCAGTTCGTAATGTCAGATCTCAATGGAATTTTAACTTTTTGAATTAGGTCACCAAGGGTTATGATTTTTTTTTCAAGAACAAATTATGGATCGGAAAATTTAATGGTGACATTCATTTTTCGATATCACTTCCAGTTCGTAATGTCAGATCTCAATGAAATTTTCAACTTTTTGAATTACAGGTTAGAGTATTACCCAAATATATTGGGTAATACCCAATGCTCATAACATTAACAGGTTAGAGTATTACACAAATATATTGGGTAATACCCAATTGAAAAATATTTAGAAACAAATCAAACGGGACTCAAATCGGACAAGGAATGCTTGAAAAAACTCTATTTTAAGATTTGCGAATCTAACGGACTTTTAATTTTGAATTGATTTAATCGGTAGTGGCACCGGAAGTGAACTTTTAATTTTTAATTGTTATTCTAGCTTAACATGGTATATGTCATTCGAAGATGTGGTTGTAGTGATTAAAAATCTGAAAAAATTATATGTCTAGGCGTAGCCGTTCTCGAGTTATCAACGTTTAAAGTTATTTTGCATCAAAGCGCTCAAAAGTCCGTTTTTATTTTTTATTGGATCTATTAGATCAATAGGTTTTGTCATTCAAAATATTTTTATTTTTTTGCTAAACTTTATAAGGGGAGAACTAGCAACGCATGCAATCAATTAACTGTCAGCTACTATTCTGAACATACTGGTTTGTTTTACAGATATGGATTTGATGTCTTCAACTCTAGAGGCTATGGTGGACTCTTTCACCATCGAAGAGGAATTAATGAATTTTGCTGCGACTTGGGGTGTACAAGAGTCACCGATTGTACAATTAAGACTATTTCAACTGCGAAATCCACTATATGATGCCTGTTTTGTCAACGAAGAACTAAATAGTTTACTGTTCAATTTAGGCGGACCCTCGGATCAAACATCTCCGTCTGTCATATATGATGATTTATACTTGGCTTCAGAATATGTCCAAGAACAAGTGGAGGTAGAATTGCCGTCTGTCATATATGACGATTTAAACTTGGCTTCAGAATATGTCCAAGAACAAGTGGAGGTAGAAGAATGTATAAAAGCCCTCTTGTTCGACGATGAAATTGAAGACTTGTCAAGGATATGTATGGAAGACGGTGATTGGTATCCACTGTCACCAGTTGTACAGATAGGAGGCGGGGAAGAGCCGGGCCCTTCCCGTCAAACCGACACCCCCCATGGTCTCCAGTACACCATGAGAAAGAAGTCGGAGCGTACCTATGCGAAGAATGCGGCCGTTGATCGTACCTACCAGGTCAAGGTCGACGAACAGTACCATGGACAACAGTTACAAGATGTGAGAGAGGGACTCCATGATATGTTTCAAGAGGTCCTTAATGAGGCCCGGGGCGTGTTGGAGGGAAATGACTTGGGTCGTGTAGTCATACATCACGAGGGACTTCACGACCCTATCATTGTACCCTTACGACCCTGGGATCAACTTAACGCCGAAACTATCATGGCTTTCATAGAAAAAGTCCTGAACAGTAACCAGGAATTGGAGATTGATCAAAGTTTTGAGATCACAGTGGGTTCAATTGATTTACCCAAAGGTGGAACCAGACGGTGTATAACGAGATTAAAGGGGAAAAACAATTCCCTCCAACTCAAAACATCTCTGGTCACCATTGAAAATAATGACCAATTATGTATGGCCAGAGCGATCGGGGTCGGCTGGGCTAAATTAAAAAGATGTTCCCCCGAAGAATGGAAAGACATCCCTAGAGAAAATAAAAGAAACATAGACCTCGTATTGGAACACCATAAAGTACCCCTATCCTTTTACAAAGACCTCACTAGGAAGAACTTAAAACAACAAAAACAGTTAGCTGCCGCTATAAGTCAGTTGGCCGGTGTACCTCTGGATCGACCTGCCAGTCTCAACGATGTACCGATGTTTGAAGAGTTTCTTGGTGTACGTGTGATGGTTGTAAGCGCCAGACTGGGAAATAAGTTTATCACGAGTCCCAGTGCTGACCGTCGTCCATGTATATATCTGTACTTGGTGGACGACGACCATTTTCACACTATAACCAGTATCACTGGATTCTTCAGCGCCAGTTATTTTTGCGACAAATGTCTTAAACATTATAACAAAAAAAAAGATCACCGGTGCGAGACCTCCTGCATCGTGTGCAAGAGGGATAATTGCCTAGAAACAGAAATCATGATGAGCTGCCATTCGTGTCACATGACATGTCGTTCCGATGTTTGTTTCAACACTCATAAACAAATATCAGTACACCATAAAGGAAGGAATCAAGGAAAACCCAGTGGACCTTCCCAATGTGAAAAATGGTGGAAGTGTCCGAAATGTTACAAGGTGCTGAGGACGGACAAAAGAAATAAAGAAGAGCACGAATGTGGTGAATATTTGTGTTCGTCCTGCACAAAATATGTTATGAACGATCATTTATGCTACCTGAGAGCCACTCCTGCCAAAGAACATAACATTCCCAAATTTATATTTTTTGACTTCGAATGTAGCCAAGATGAGACAATGGAATGTCAAGAAGGTTACAGGACGTCTCATTGTAAAGATTGTCAATCGAACATACAATGTAAATCTTGTACGAAATGTCAGAATTGTCTTTCATCATGGTGTGGGAAAGCCATCCACAAGCCAAATTTCGTCGTGGCCCATACCGTGTGTCCGAAATGTATAGACAAGGCACTGACACCAGAATCAATATGTAAAGGCTGTGGAACACGATGTGAAGAATGTGATAACACAGACCTATATGATAATGAGGATATGGGGCCTTGTCCTGGGAAATGTGGTTTTCGTGAGACCATCTTTAAAGGGGAGGAAACTTCAACAACATTTGGTAAATGGCTTTTCTCTGACCAGCACGAGTACTTTACCGTTGTGGCCCATAACATGAAAGGGTACGACGGGTACTTTCTTCTCGAGTACCTCATTGACCAGTCCATAAGGCCAGCCAAGATCATATACAACGGCTCTAAGATCATGTATATGGAGATAGAAAAAGGCCTACATATGAAAGTGATTGATAGTTTAAACTTTCTACCCATGAAGTTGGCTTCTTTTCCTAAAGCGTTTGGTTTAAACGAATTGAAAAAAGGGTGGTTCCCCCATTTTTTTAATACAAGAGAAAATCAAAATTATATAGGATCTTATCCAGATTCAAACTACTACGGTGTCAACTTTATGAGTGAGAAAGAGAGGGGTGAGTTAATAGCGTGGTTGGATGAGAAAAAGGAGTGTGTGTTTAATTTTAAGAATGAAATGTTAGAGTATTGTAGGAGCGACGTCGATATTTTAAGAAAATCATGTTTAAAATTTAGAGATTTGTTAATGAGAGCGACGGGTGAAGAAAGAGAGGTTGTTAATAAGAAAGGAAAAAAAGAAAAACGATGGTTTGGTGCCGTAGACCCATTTGATTCTGTCACGATAGCGTCTGTCTGTATGAGTGTGTTTAGAACAAAATTTTTGGAAGAGAAATGGAGAGTCAAATTGACCGGGAACGATGAATGGTTACCCTCAAAAGTCGTTGACGAAAAACTTTATGTACAGAAAGAAAATGAATGGATCTACGAATCTAACCTATCTGGTGAAACAGTGTGTGAGAGAGAATTTGTAAGTAGTGCTATCGCGAGGATACCCCCCAGTGGTTACAACGATCAGCATAGTAAAGTGTCAATTCAGTGGTTAGAGTGGGTGGCTACACAACAAGGTGTTAACATCAAACACGCTCTCAATGATAGAGAGAAGACTTTGCCTGTAGTAAAGTATAAGCTTGACGGATACTGTGTATCAACCAACACAGCTTACGAATATCACGGTTGCGTCTTTCACGGTTGTCCCGAGTGTTTTCCAGATGCAGACACCCCACACCCACTTACACGACAGTCTATGCGTGAACTATATGCACTGACAATGAAAAAGAAGACATACATCGAAAGTTTGGGGATGAAATATGTGTGTATTTGGGATCATGAATTTCAAGAACTCGTGAAAAATGACACAGACATGAAAAATTTCGTCGAACATTTGGACCTGGCAGATAGGTTGGACCCACGAGACAGTTTCTTTGGCGGTAGAACCAATGCGAGTCAACTTTATTATGGCGTGAAGGAGAAAGAACAAATTAAATACGTCGACTTCACATCACTTTATCCGTGGGTGAACAAGTACTGCCAGTATCCAGTGGGTCACCCCTCCATCCTCATCAAAGACTTTGAAGATATAAGTCAATACTTTGGAATCGCTAAAGTGAAAATATTACCTCCCAGAGGACTTTACCACCCTGTTCTTCCATACAGGTCTAATGGAAAACTGAAATTTCCGCTCTGTCGTACCTGCGCTGATAATGAAAGGCAAGATGTGTGTACATGTACTGGTGACCAAAGGTCGATAACTGGGACGTGGTGTACCCCTGAAATTCAGAAAGCTATTGAATTGGGTTATGTGGTATTGAAAATCTATGAAATTTATCACTGGGACGAAACAACTCAATACGACCCAGAAACACAGAAAGGGGGTTTATTCTCCAAATACATTAATACATTTTTGAAATTCAAGCAAGAAGCGAGTGGAGCCCCCGACTGGATCGGAACAGAAACTAACATGAAGACTTACATCAAACAATATTTTGAAAAGGAAGGCGTTGCATTGGACTGGAGTCTCATTGTCAAGAATCCCGGTATGCGCGCTCTAGCCAAGTTATGCCTCAACAGTTTCTGGGGAAAATTTGGCCAAAGACTTAATTTGAAACAAACACAGTTCTTTCATGAGTCAGAAGTAGATCAGTTTTTTCAATTATTCACGGACCCTCTGAAAGAAGTACAAAATTTTCACATCGTTTCTGATGACATCATCCAGATGGAATGGGCTCATGAAAAAGGTTGCTTACCCGAAGATAACAAGACCAACATCTATTTAGCCACATTAACAACCTGTTGGGCGAGGCTCAAACTTTACAGCATCCTTGAAACATTAAACAGACGAGTCCTCTACTATGACACTGACAGTGTCATCTACGTTAGTAGACCTGGACAGTACGACCCCCCTTTGGGTGATTACTTGGGAGAGCTCACCGATGAGTTGGACGGAGAAGAACACATTGTAGAATTTGTATCCGGTGGTCCCAAGAATTACGCCTACAGAACCAACACCGGAAAGGAAACGTGTAAAGTGAGAGGTTTCACTCTCAACTACACCAACAGCCGGCTGATTAATTTTGAAACTGTGAAATCTTTAGTGACAGATAGGAAAAGTAAACAAACTATTACAATAATAAATCCAAATAAGATTTGTAGAGATAAAATGAAAAGAAAGCTCTACAACAGGCAAGAAAATAAAAATTACCAAATGGTCTACACAAAACGTAGACGTCTCGACGGTTTCGACACTGAACCGTACGGATTTTAGATACAAAACCAATACAAAAACCGAGTAGATAGAGGAGGAGGGGAACCCTAAGCTGTGGCACCACCTTCACGTGGTTTAGGGTGTAAGTAACCTTTCGAGGCGAAACTAAGCGTGTCACACTCTAAAACTCGTATACGAGTTTATAAATACGAATATATTATGGATGAAATAAGACAAATACAACTTAATCCGGAATCACTAAGAAAAGTTTATAAGGGAGTATATGAATAAAAAAAAAAGAAAAAAGAAAAGAAACAATGAATCAATGTCCCGTGTGTCAACGTCATTTTTCTAGGAGAGACAACATGTTACGTCATAAAAGAAATATACATGAACAAATTAATGATAGATTTAATTACAATAATACAAACCCATCTCTGCTGATTTCTCATTCAACACCATCCCAATTAGGCTCAACGCCCTCGTCGCCGCACTCGCCGCCGTCCTCGCCGCACCATCCGACGCCGCCGCCGCCCTCGCCGACGCCTCCTCCGCCTCCGCCGCCCTCGCCTCCGCCTCCTCCGCCTCCGCCGCCTCCGCCGCCTCCTCCGCCTCCGCCGTCTCGGCCGCCCTCGCCGCACCCTCCGTCGCCGCCGCCGCCGCCGCAGCTGCCCTCTTCGCAGTCTCCGTCCGAAAATGGAACCCCTTTACTTCCGTTTGAACCATGTTCGAGTATGACGGTAGTTGGACCCACTGGTTCTGGTAAAACCTGGTGGGTGTATCGTTTATTACGTCACCTCGATACGATGTATGCCCAAGAACCACCAATGAAAATCGTGTGGTGTTATGGGGTATATCAACCTCTCTACGACGTGATGGAAAAGACAATACCTCGTTTTGAACTACATAGTGGCTTACCGTCAGCGACTAAACTGGAAAAGATTGCGAATGGAGAACACAGTTTGATTATATTAGACGATCTCATGCACCAAGTCGTTGAAAGTAAAGAAACGCAGTTGCTGTTTACACAGGGATGTCATCATCGTCGTTTAAGTGTCATCTATCTATCTCAAAATCTGTTTCAACAAGGAAAATCGGCCAGAACTATAGCCTTAAATAGTTGGTACACAGTTTTGTTCAAAAATGTACGAGGAACATCTCAGGTCATGACGTTGGGACAACAACTTTTCCCTGGTAAATCGAATACCTTAGTAGAAGCTTACGAAGATGCTACAAATGAAAGATATGGGTATTTAGTTTTAGACTTAACGCCTATGGGAGAAGACAAGTATAGAATGAGAACAAACGTGTTTCCTGGAGAAGATCCAGTCATATACACGAGATTATAAGGGGAGGTTTCGTTCCTATACAATAACAATGAGTCGTCTCATTAAGAAACATTGGAGTTATTTACAACTTTTGATGAATACCACGTCTAAACAACAAAGGAAACAACTTTTGGAGACCATTATTAACGACCAATTGAGAGCGTTGACAGAAGTGGTAGTCAACTTACTCCAAAGAATACTACCGATTACACCCTCTCATAAATCAAAACTAAAAAGACATAGAAACATTATCAGACGTTTAGGCGACACGACTATTAGTAGTAAAAAGAAAAAGATATTGTTGTGTAAACAAGGAGCAGTCGTTTCCAAGCTGTTGAAATCTGTGGAACCCGCTCTCAGAGACTATATACAATGAAA
The DNA here is from genome assembly GCA_031761405.1 of Serripes groenlandicus. NCBI lineage: Eukaryota > Metazoa > Mollusca > Bivalvia > Cardiida > Cardiidae > Serripes > Serripes groenlandicus. The sequence continues at coordinate 20,295 of JASEVX010000920.1, forward strand.
AGTGTTCAGAAATTAGTACTTTTATCTTACGATACATATCACCGTTTACTTGAACATTCCAAAACAACACCACAGAAGGGTGGAGGCCAAGAAACCCCTAAACAGTTTCAGACGAGACCACCCGGACTTCCCATTGAAAAGAAAAGAAAAGAACAAAGAAAAAAGTGGATCCACTTATAATGAACTGGAAGGAGTACTTGGCGTCCATATATTTCAATCCCAAACATCCCGCTAGTTTCACGGGACCAGACAAGCTTTTCGATGTAGTAAAATCGGAGGGCAAATTCAAAATCGGTCTATACAGAATACGGAAATGGCTCCAAGACCAGGATTCTTATTCTCTGACTCGAGGAGCCAGAAGACAGTTTCGGAGATCGCGAGTTATTGTCAACGGCGTAGACAGTATGTGGGATATAGACTTAATGGATATGGTGTCTCTGGCCAAAGACAATGATGGTTACAAGTACATCCTAGTGGTCATTGACGTATTTTCCAGATATACCTGGTGTCAACCACTCAAATTGAAAACGGGTGTCGAGGTGGTGAACGCCCTTAGATCAATCATAGGTCATCGAACTCCAAAGACCATTCGATCCGATAAAGGGAGAGAGTTTAAAAACAAAGACGTATCCAAGTTTTTGAAAGGTCTTAGTATTCATCATAGGTTGGCACAAAACGAAACAAAAGCCAACTACGCTGAACGTGTCATTAAAACCATCAAACACAAGTTATTTAGACGTATGCTGAAAACGAGAACAAAGAAATATATAGACAAGTTACAGGACATGGTCAACAGCTACAATCATACCGTTCATCGAAGTCTAGGCGATACACCTATATCTGCGAATAGGTCTAATGAAAGTGAAAGTAGGCTACAACAATATTTATTGAGACAGAAAGGTCAGAAGAAGCCAACAATAAAGAGAGAGATGAAGAATGAGTTAAAAAAGAAGAAAAGATATAAGTTTAAAATTGGCCAGACCGTGCGTATATCACACATCAGAAGCGTGTTCGATCGCGAATATTCCCAAAAATGGACGGGTGAACTCTTCAAAGTCAAATCCCGCTACAGAAGAGAAGATGTGAACGTGTATACTCTGGAAGGCTGGGATGGTGAGACCATAGAGGGGACCTTTTATGAGCCCGAGTTACAAGCGGTAAATGTAGATGAAACAACCGAGTATCACATTGAAAAGGTACTGAGGAAAAGAACACGTCAAAGACAAAAGGAAGTGCTTGTCCGTTGGCTACATTGGCCTAAGAAATACGATACCTGGATCCCAGAAAAAGACGTCTCGCGTTATAGTTTATAAGGGGGGCATGTTCTTCACCGTGATCAACTAACTATGACGAGTCACGCTCTCATTCAGGAATGTTTGGAGGGGGAAGATCAGTCGAAGGGTCCTTTGAGGGTCGTAAAGTTGATAGGCGTTGTCTTCATAGCCTTGTTTTGTGCCTTACCAGGTATTGTAATGATCAGCGTGTCCGTCACACATCGTCGTCCGGTAGACTACGAAATCCAACCCATCGATCTTAATCATACGGCTTGCCTATACGTCAAACAATACCATCTTCGGGGGAATGTTTACGGGACACTGTGTAACCAAAATGGCCTAATATTTCTGGATATTCGGCGTTTTCTCAACGGAACGGCGACCCCTATAGGAATACAATTGGAACTTCATCAATGGCTCACTTTAAAACAGTTAACGCCACTCATAGACGAGGCCATTTCGGAAGCTCGAAACTACTGGAGAACTCTCAAAACTTATAAGAGAGAATCGGACATCGACATTCATCAACAAGATGAACAACCACTATCTGTTCCTGTCCAGTAACGACTCTAAAGATGAATACCCTGATAATATGTCTACAGAATTTACGATAGAATTACCTCGAGTGTACACGTTAGAAGGTCAATGGGAATGTGCCTTGACCGAAATCGAACCTAATGTAAATACGGACACACTTTATGTGTGCGCTGACCTATGTCAAGAGTCTTACGCTGAAAACACGATGATTCCCGTATTACGACGATTACGTAATATTAAGAAAGGAAAGAAACCATTTGAATTTCCTGTTCTCTATTACGTTCCGGTAAAGAAGACTCATATCGATCGAATCCGAATCTTTATAAGGGGAGGAAAGTTACAGCTAATAGCCAAAGATAAATCTATTACCCGCTGTGTACTTCACTTACGTCGACGATGGATAGAGTAGAAATGTGGACACGTCATTTTCAACGGATGGCCGAAGGGAAGTTGAAACCTAATCATAAAGGACAATACGTCGTGGAAAAAATTCAGAGGGGTGGGACGATGAAAGAACCCACCATTAACTTTGTGACACCCGTGGCTCAAGCTGTTGAACTAGCCAAATCAGAATTGAAGGAAGTTTATAAGGGTAATGACGTAGCAAGAAAACATAAGAAATCTACAGTCAAAAGAAAAACCAACCAATCCAAAAAGGATGCCAAGAGAAAAAAGCCTTCTAACATAGATCAACTGTCTTAATGGAAGAAATACACGGTGACAGTTTGTCCTTATTTCAAGCTCCAAAAGTTCACACCGGTTCACAGAAAACGGAATGGCTTACATTTCGGCCAATCAATCAACTGACTGAAGGCGCCGCCATTGAGTTTAATATACCGGGGACATCCAGCGCTTATATCGATTTGGCCAACACGTTACTTCACGTTAATTTCAACATTGTTAAAACTGATGGGACCAGTTTGGAAAAGACAGACCACGTGGGTGTGACCAACAACATCTTACACTCGATGTTTTCACAGATTGATTTAAATATCCAACAACACCCGACTAGCGAAGTGGGAAATAATTATGCCTATAAGGCGTACTTGGATTTGCTGTTGGGTAATCCAACCCAACACGATCTAAACGGTATAGGATTTTATAAAGACGATAGTGATCATCCGGAAGACACGGACCCTGCGGGAAGAAACAATGGACTTTTCATTAGATCTTATTGGATAGCTGAAAGTAAAACGTACGATGTTATAGGACGTCTTCAAGTCGACCTGTGTCAACAAGACAGATTACTACTGAATGGAGTACCTGTCAACATCAAACTGTGGCAGAGTAAAGATCCGTTCCGGTTAGCCACTGCTTCTGACGATAATGCCTACAAATTAGTCATTAAAGAAGCTGCCTTAAAAGTGGCTATGGTGAAAGTTGACCCCGAACTGTTTATCGGACAGTCAAAAACACTTAAAAACTCAGAGGCTCTCTATCCCTATACAAGATCCGTCGTTAAGTCTTACGCCGTGCCTAGTGGACAGTACTCGTTCATCACGGATGACCTATTTCAAGGCGATGTTCCCAGACAATTGATTGTCGGATTGGTATCGTCTTCGGGCGTTCACGGAAAATTTACGAAGAACCCTTTGAACTTTCAACATTTCGACTGTAATTACGCGGGATTTTTCGTGGATAGTCAGTCTACACCCTCGTCACCTTTACAACCCAACTATAAGAGTGACAACTACGTAGAAGCCTACCAGAGACTGTATACGTCTAGAGTTGAAAGCGCTATTCATTTGACACGACAAGATTTTAAAAGGGGATGCTGTTTGTACGTGTTCAATCCGGAAGGAGACTTAAATGATCGATTTGCTCGGAGAGCTCATACCCGTTTGGAACTCAAATTCTCAGAAGCCTTACCCGAAACGTGTACAGTCATTGTGTATGCCAAATTTCCATCGCTTATGAAGATTGACGCGAGTCGAAACGTTGTATTAGAGTCATGAATTCAGCCCAGTTGACATACAGAATGAGGCGTGTAAAACAATTTGGAGGTGTTGTACCTGCTGACAAGTTACCGCGTAGTATCAAATGGAGACCTAAAGTGTACATCGTCAATACGGACAAGAGTCATCAACGTGGTCGGCACTGGGTCGCCTTTTATTTTCCATTGAGAGGACCAGCCGAGTTTTTCGATTCCATGGGACACAAACCGGACTATTATTACACGCAATTTAAACGCGTGTTACTGACCAATGGACAACATTATATGTATAACGAAAAACGGCTCCAACAGTATGGAACACAAATCTGTGGACAGTTTTGCTTGTTTTACGCTATTCATAGATGTCGCGGTTGGAGTATGAAACGTATTATCAACCAGTTTAAGCCTTTGAACTTGAACTATAATGAACGACTCTTAAGTCACGTAATTACTGTATAACTTATTTTTCATTTTAATTGATTTATTAAAACATAAATATAATAAAATTGTATGAAGCGTAACCATTTATTTCTTCTTCGTTTTTCTTATATCCCCCATAATTAACAACAACAACAAAAACAAAAAGTTTAGTTTACATACTTTTATTGACCCCTCTCAATACAGTACACCTAGAGATTAGGGCGGTCCTCTAAGCGCACTTTACAATAATGGTAATTCAAGCAATACCGGCATACATATAGTAAGTAATTGTTTTTCATTCTTGATACCCGTCATAATCACTGAACCGGAATGAAAACAAGTGAAATGGATACAGTCTTTGTTAAACATGGCGGCTGGAAATCGCTCCGGCTCGTAACTTCCTCTATAGTATTTTACGATTTGTGGCAAGTCTACAGGTTCTTTTATTTTGTAAGAGGCCGATATCGTCTTGACGTTGATATGTTTTAACTGAACATTCCATCCCAGTTTTTGTAAAAGACGAGCGTAACGTCTTAGTCGTCGCTTAGCTTCCTTGATAGACGTTACCTTTCCGTTGACAATCATTTTTCCATTATGAAATACCATACAATGTCCGCCAATTGTTGGGTGTTTCCATTGTACACTTGGAAATGTTCTAGGATTATAAATGATACTGGAGCATTGTAATGTAAGTTGTCTTAAATTGATGTCACACTGTAGGTCCGTACATACGACGATATTATTAATCATTATCCACCTCTTAGGAGCCCACAATGTAGATCCAATAGCAGCGCTAATTGATCTGTCGCTTCCCTGGCTTCTCTTCTTAGCTTTCGTATAAACAGCCACCAGCTAAACGCATCAGTTAACCAACATACCACGACCACGAACCCTATCATAATGATTGTACAAACGTTTAGGACAGTCTTTATATATCCTCTGATGAATCATATCCAACATTTAACCAATCACATCCATACCGCTATTTGAAAAGTCACCTCCTACCATCTTAACATACTCACAGTGAGGTGACCATTTTTGATGTTCGTTCATGGCATTATCGCCCCTTTCCCAGTTTTTTAAGTTAACACCACAACGGAAACAAATCACTCTATCTGATTTTCCAGTATAAAACAAACCGGCTTTGGCCAATTCATATTTTGACGGAACCAACTGTTTCGGATAGGTTCCAAAAGTGTCGAGTCTTCTAATATAATATTCCATTCTTCTATCACTCCCTCAGTCAGTACGGTACATGTTTTCAAACGTTGGTCCCAGGATGTCACCATTAGTAAAATAGAGTTTTAAATCTCGTGATGTCATTTTACGTGAATTTTACTTATAAAATGACTGGTTCTAACATGTTCGTTTATCTTTACCCGTGGTTACCAGTTGTGACAATCATTTGGATTACATTCGGGACAGCTTAACGCTCCTAGCTGATTCATATGGTCACTTTGTAAGCCACAGGGTACTACAGCGTCCAATTCAGGTAATGTTAGCCCAATCTCCGTTATCAGCTCCTTTAAGCGTTGGTACTCAAAGGGTCTAAGACAAAGTCCTTTCTTGGTAGGTACAACTTCTTCCTCAGGCTTCCAATATTTTCTTATATCAACGCATGACCCGTTGACTGTACAGTACACATTTCCGCCAAGATGACTTTGGTAGGACTCTTTGTCTTGAAGCGCTTTGTCAATAGTCTCTGTCCCATCAATCAAATTCTTGTATCTCAATAATGTCAGACTTATTCCTTTTTTCGTAGGCACGTCACCGTTCCATTCTCTTAAGTCAACCCGTAACTCTTCTTTCCATTCGCTAACTTGAATATAACGATTATTTCCCAAATCCAGTTTACATCTAGAGTTAGTCATGTTGTCAGGTCGAGTTTCAAGTATCATGTGACTATCATAGCTGTTTCAAAGTCTTTTTATACTTTTGAGTTGTTTCCCCTTTAAATTCTGATTGGTTAGTTATTTTCAGAAATGTCTATTTATAGGCAATGACACATATTCTATTTATAGAAAGTCAGGTTCGAACGTGCGCGATCTTTTTTTAAATTCAACCTTACGGAGATATATTGTTGGGGGGTGTTCCTAAAAAGGAACGGTTTCCCTGAGAGGGAAGTGTCTGACTGCTCACTTAATGGGATATGCGGAAATGATAAAGTCTTTGCTTGGATTGCAAATGACTCTCAATTTCTGCGTATAAGTTTGGGCAAAGCCTAACACACCAATGTCTTCACTCATCTTCTTTTCAAGAATAAGCTTATTAAGTTTAACACTGGCTTTGTCTGGAGAAGTTAAACATTGCTGAATGCTATCCATCATACTGCTTTTGTTAAAAAACAAAGAAGCGTCAGAGCTACGGTTAAATAAATGCTTCTCTATAGAGTGGGTAGACAGTCTGAACATAGTGTTCATGTTGAAAATAAATTTCTGAATAAACTGTGTCTGATAATACCCTCTATAAATATCAGTCTCAATCAATCAAAGTAAACATTTGTTAATGACAAAATGTATTTACTTTGTCATACATGTTTGAACAGGTCAAGTACAATTTACGCAACTTATGTAATTTCAAAATGGTCGTCATGCATACGCAGTCATTATATATAAAAGTCAACAAAATGGCGCCCTCTCTTGTGTCAATCCTTATATGCAAATGAGATACTATAAATAGTAACTAGGTCAGGTAAGTAGGTCAGACGTGTTTACACCCAAAGTAGGGTTCATACTACTGAGGCGCCATTGCTCATCATGTTTTCAACAGCATTTATATTAGATAGCCCTCACTGCTCACGCACACATGCTTCCTGGGTGAATCAGCCCATCTACGCGATAGGACGATATGATGTTTTCAAAGGTCGTTTTGATTGCGTTGTTTAATTTTTTTTAGGCCGTTTTCAACAGCATTTATGTTAAATACCCCTCACTGCTCACACACCCATGCTTCCTGGGTGAATCATCCCATCTACGCGATAGGACTGAACACAGTGTGGTACATAAGGAGCCATTGCTCATCATGTTTTCAAAGATCAATGTGATTGCATTGTTGGGGTTTATTGGCCGTTTTCAACAGCATTTATGTCCAGTCACTCTCACAGTTCACAAACTCATGGGACCTGGGTGAATCAACCCAGCTATGCGATAGGACTGAAAACGGTGTGGAAAGAGGAGCCATTGCTAATCACGTTTGTTTGTATTGTTGGGTGTTTTACGTCGTTTTCAACATCATATATGTCCAATCACCCGCACTGTTCACATACGCATGCGTCCTGGGTGAATCAATCCAGCTACTCAATAGTACTGAAAACACTGTGACAAAGGGAGCAATTGCCCGCCCTGCTTTCAGAGGTCGTCTGGTTTGTATTGTTGGGTGTTTAAGGCCGTTTTCAACATCATTCCAGTCATACCACCCCCGTCAGTTCACACACCCGTGATTCCTGGGTGAATCAACCCAGCTATATGCAATAGACCTGAACACATTGTGGTAAGAGGAGCAATTGTCCGCCATGCTTTAACATGTCGTTTTGCTTGCATTGTAGGGAGTTTGATCTTGGAAGCGAGTTGTTGCAATGACTAAATAAGTGTGGAAAGTGGTATAAAATATATACATGTGGGAAAGGGTTGGTATGTTTTAAATGGTCTTCGCACCTCTGCAGGCCAAATCCCTTTCGGCGGTACAGTGAACGATATTCCCACATGCATAATCAACTCCCTATAAAATGAACTATCGAAAACATTGTGATAAAAACAGCCATTGCTCATCATGTTTTCAAAGGTCGTTCTGCTTGCATTGTTGGGGTTTTAGGCCGTTTTCAACAGCGTGTATGCCCAATCGCCATCACAGTGCACATACTCATGTTTTCTGGGTGATTCTACCCAGCTAGGCAATATGACTGAAAACAGTGTGGTAAGAGGCGCCATTGCTCATCATGTTTTCAACAGCATTTATATTAGATAGCCCTCACTGCTCACGCACACATGCTTCCTGGGTGAATCAGCCCATCTACGCGATAGGACGATATGATGTTTTCAAAGGTCGTTTTGATTGCGTTGTTTAATTTTTTTTAGGCCGTTTTCAACAGCATTTATGTTAAATACCCCTCACTGCTCACACACCCATGCTTCCTGGGTGAATCATCCCATCTACGCGATAGGACTGAACACAGTGTGGTACATAAGGAGCCATTGCTCATCATGTTTTCAAAGATCAATGTGATTGCATTGTTGGGGTTTATTGGCCGTTTTCAACAGCATTTATGTCCAGTCACTCTCACAGTTCACAAACTCATGGGACCTGGGTGAATCAACCCAGCTATGCGATAGGACTGAAAACGGTGTGGAAAGAGGAGCCATTGCTAATCACGTTTGTTTGTATTGTTGGGTGTTTTACGTCGTTTTCAACATCATATATGTCCAATCACCCGCACTGTTCACATACGCATGCGTCCTGGGTGAATCAATCCAGCTACTCAATAGTACTGAAAACACTGTGACAAAGGGAGCAATTGCCCGCCCTGCTTTTAGAGGTCGTCTGGTTTGTATTGTTGGGTGTTTAAGGCCGTTTTCAACATCATTCCAGTCATACCACCCCCGTCAGTTCACACACCCGTGATTCCTGGGTGAATCAACCCAGCTATATGCAATAGACCTGAACACATTGTGGTAAGAGGAGCAATTGTCCGCCATGCTTTAACATGTCGTTTTGCTTGCATTGTAGGGAGTTTGATCTTGGAAGCGAGTTGTTGCAATGACTAAATAAGTGTGGAAAGTGGTATAAAATATATACATGTGGGAAAGGGTTGGTATGTTTTAAATGGTCTTCGCACCTCTGCAGGCCAAATCCCTTTCGGCGGTACAGTGAACGATATTCCCACATGCATAATCAACTCCCTATAAAATGAACTATCGAAAACATTGTGATAAAAACAGCCATTGCTCATCATGTTTTCAAAGGTCGTTCTGCTTGCATTGTTGGGGTTTTAGGCCGTTTTCAACAGCGTGTATGCCCAATCGCCATCACAGTGCACATACTCATGTTTTCTGGGTGATTCTACCCAGCTAGGCAATATGACTGAAAACAGTGTGGTAAGAGGCGCCATTGCTCATCATGTTTTCAACAGCATTTATATTAGATAGCCCTCACTGCTCACGCACACATGCTTCCTGGGTGAATCAGCCCATCTACGCGATAGGACGATATGATGTTTTCAAAGGTCGTTTTGATTGCGTTGTTTAATTTTTTTTAGGCCGTTTTCAACAGCATTTATGTTAAATACCCCTCACTGCTCACACACCCATGCTTCCTGGGTGAATCATCCCATCTACGCGATAGGACTGAACACAGTGTGGTACATAAGGAGCCATTGCTCATCATGTTTTCAAAGATCAATGTGATTGCATTGTTGGGGTTTATTGGCCGTTTTCAACAGCATTTATGTCCAGTCACTCTCACAGTTCACAAACTCATGGGACCTGGGTGAATCAACCCAGCTATGCGATAGGACTGAAAACGGTGTGGAAAGAGGAGCCATTGCTAATCACGTTTGTTTGTATTGTTGGGTGTTTTACGTCGTTTTCAACATCATATATGTCCAATCACCCGCACTGTTCACATACGCATGCGTCCTGGGTGAATCAATCCAGCTACTCAATAGTACTGAAAACACTGTGACAAAGGGAGCAATTGCCCGCCCTGCTTTCAGAGGTCGTCTGGTTTGTATTGTTGGGTGTTTAAGGCCGTTTTCAACATCATTCCAGTCATACCACCCCCGTCAGTTCACACACCCGTGATTCCTGGGTGAATCAACCCAGCTATATGCAATAGACCTGAACACATTGTGGTAAGAGGAGCAATTGTCCGCCATGCTTTAACATGTCGTTTTGCTTGCATTGTAGGGAGTTTGATCTTGGAAGCGAGTTGTTGCAATGACTAAATAAGTGTGGAAAGTGGTATAAAATATATACATGTGGGAAAGGGTTGGTATGTTTTAAATGGTCTTCGCACCTCTGCAGGCCAAATCCCTTTCGGCGGTACAGTGAACGATATTCCCACATGCATAATCAACTCCCTATAAAATGAACTATCGAAAACATTGTGATAAAAACAGCCATTGCTCATCATGTTTTCAAAGGTCGTTCTGCTTGCATTGTTGGGGTTTTAGGCCGTTTTCAACAGCGTGTATGCCCAATCGCCATCACAGTGCACATACTCATGTTTTCTGGGTGATTCTACCCAGCTAGGCAATATGACTGAAAACAGTGTGGTAAGAGGCGCCATTGCTCATCATGTTTTCAACAGCATTTATATTAGATAGCCCTCACTGCTCACGCACACATGCTTCCTGGGTGAATCAGCCCATCTACGCGATAGGACGATATGATGTTTTCAAAGGTCGTTTTGATTGCGTTGTTTAATTTTTTTTAGGCCGTTTTCAACAGCATTTATGTTAAATACCCCTCACTGCTCACACACCCATGCTTCCTGGGTGAATCATCCCATCTACGCGATAGGACTGAACACAGTGTGGTACATAAGGAGCCATTGCTCATCATGTTTTCAAAGATCAATGTGATTGCATTGTTGGGGTTTATTGGCCGTTTTCAACAGCATTTATGTCCAGTCACTCTCACAGTTCACAAACTCATGGGACCTGGGTGAATCAACCCAGCTATGCGATAGGACTGAAAACGGTGTGGAAAGAGGAGCCATTGCTAATCACGTTTGTTTGTATTGTTGGGTGTTTTACGTCGTTTTCAACATCATATATGTCCAATCACCCGCACTGTTCACATACGCATGCGTCCTGGGTGAATCAATCCAGCTACTCAATAGTACTGAAAACACTGTGACAAAGGGAGCAATTGCCCGCCCTGCTTTCAGAGGTCGTCTGGTTTGTATTGTTGGGTGTTTAAGGCCGTTTTCAACATCATTCCAGTCATACCACCCCCGTCAGTTCACACACCCGTGATTCCTGGGTGAATCAACCCAGCTATATGCAATAGACCTGAACACATTGTGGTAAGAGGAGCAATTGTCCGCCATGCTTTAACATGTCGTTTTGCTTGCATTGTAGGGAGTTTGATCTTGGAAGCGAGTTGTTGCAATGACTAAATAAGTGTGGAAAGTGGTATAAAATATATACATGTGGGAAAGGGTTGGTATGTTTTAAATGGTCTTCGCACCTCTGCAGGCCAAATCCCTTTCGGCGGTACAGTGAACGATATTCCCACATGCATAATCAACTCCCTATAAAATGAACTATCGAAAACATTGTGATAAAAACAGCCATTGCTCATCATGTTTTCAAAGGTCGTTCTGCTTGCATTGTTGGGGTTTTAGGCCGTTTTCAACAGCGTGTATGCCCAATCGCCATCACAGTGCACATACTCATGTTTTCTGGGTGATTCTACCCAGCTAGGCAATATGACTGAAAACAGTGTGGTAAGAGGCGCCATTGCTCATCATGTTTTCAACAGCATTTATATTAGATAGCCCTCACTGCTCACGCACACATGCTTCCTGGGTGAATCAGCCCATCTACGCGATAGGACGATATGATGTTTTCAAAGGTCGTTTTGATTGCGTTGTTTAATTTTTTTTAGGCCGTTTTCAACAGCATTTATGTTAAATACCCCTCACTGCTCACACACCCATGCTTCCTGGGTGAATCATCCCATCTACGCGATAGGACTGAACACAGTGTGGTACATAAGGAGCCATTGCTCATCATGTTTTCAAAGATCAATGTGATTGCATTGTTGGGGTTTATTGGCCGTTTTCAACAGCATTTATGTCCAGTCACTCTCACAGTTCACAAACTCATGGGACCTGGGTGAATCAACCCAGCTATGCGATAGGACTGAAAACGGTGTGGAAAGAGGAGCCATTGCTAATCACGTTTGTTTGTATTGTTGGGTGTTTTACGTCGTTTTCAACATCATATATGTCCAATCACCCGCACTGTTCACATACGCATGCGTCCTGGGTGAATCAATCCAGCTACTCAATAGTACTGAAAACACTGTGACAAAGGGAGCAATTGCCCGCCCTGCTTTCAGAGGTCGTCTGGTTTGTATTGTTGGGTGTTTAAGGCCGTTTTCAACATCATTCCAGTCATACCACCCCCGTCAGTTCACACACCCGTGATTCCTGGGTGAATCAACCCAGCTATATGCAATAGACCTGAACACATTGTGGTAAGAGGAGCAATTGTCCGCCATGCTTTAACATGTCGTTTTGCTTGCATTGTAGGGAGTTTGATCTTGGAAGCGAGTTGTTGCAATGACTAAATAAGTGTGGAAAGTGGTATAAAATATATACATGTGGGAAAGGGTTGGTATGTTTTAAATGGTCTTCGCACCTCTGCAGGCCAAATCCCTTTCGGCGGTACAGTGAACGATATTCCCACATGCATAATCAACTCCCTATAAAATGAACTATCGAAAACATTGTGATAAAAACAGCCATTGCTCATCATGTTTTCAAAGGTCGTTCTGCTTGCATTGTTGGGGTTTTAGGCCGTTTTCAACAGCGTGTATGCCCAATCGCCATCACAGTGCACATACTCATGTTTTCTGGGTGATTCTACCCAGCTAGGCAATATGACTGAAAACAGTGTGGTAAGAGGCGCCATTGCTCATCATGTTTTCAACAGCATTTATATTAGATAGCCCTCACTGCTCACGCACACATGCTTCCTGGGTGAATCAGCCCATCTACGCGATAGGACGATATGATGTTTTCAAAGGTCGTTTTGATTGCGTTGTTTAATTTTTTTTAGGCCGTTTTCAACAGCATTTATGTTAAATACCCCTCACTGCTCACACACCCATGCTTCCTGGGTGAATCATCCCATCTACGCGATAGGACTGAACACAGTGTGGTACATAAGGAGCCATTGCTCATCATGTTTTCAAAGATCAATGTGATTGCATTGTTGGGGTTTATTGGCCGTTTTCAACAGCATTTATGTCCAGTCACTCTCACAGTTCACAAACTCATGGGACCTGGGTGAATCAACCCAGCTATGCGATAGGACTGAAAACGGTGTGGAAAGAGGAGCCATTGCTAATCACGTTTGTTTGTATTGTTGGGTGTTTTACGTCGTTTTCAACATCATATATGTCCAATCACCCGCACTGTTCACATACGCATGCGTCCTGGGTGAATCAATCCAGCTACTCAATAGTACTGAAAACACTGTGACAAAGGGAGCAATTGCCCGCCCTGCTTTCAGAGGTCGTCTGGTTTGTATTGTTGGGTGTTTAAGGCCGTTTTCAACATCATTCCAGTCATACCACCCCCGTCAGTTCACACACCCGTGATTCCTGGGTGAATCAACCCAGCTATATGCAATAGACCTGAACACATTGTGGTAAGAGGAGCAATTGTCCGCCATGCTTTAACATGTCGTTTTGCTTGCATTGTAGGGAGTTTGATCTTGGAAGCGAGTTGTTGCAATGACTAAATAAGTGTGGAAAGTGGTATAAAATATATACATGTGGGAAAGGGTTGGTATGTTTTAAATGGTCTTCGCACCTCTGCAGGCCAAATCCCTTTCGGCGGTACAGTGAACGATATTCCCACATGCATAATCAACTCCCTATAAAATGAACTATCGAAAACATTGTGATAAAAACAGCCATTGCTCATCATGTTTTCAAAGGTCGTTCTGCTTGCATTGTTGGGGTTTTAGGCCGTTTTCAACAGCGTGTATGCCCAATCGCCATCACAGTGCACATACTCATGTTTTCTGGGTGATTCTACCCAGCTAGGCAATATGACTGAAAACAGTGTGGTAAGAGGCGCCATTGCTCATCATGTTTTCAACAGCATTTATATTAGATAGCCCTCACTGCTCACGCACACATGCTTCCTGGGTGAATCAGCCCATCTACGCGATAGGACGATATGATGTTTTCAAAGGTCGTTTTGATTGCGTTGTTTATTTTTTTTTAGGCCGTTTTCAACAGCATTTATGTTAAATACCCCTCACTGCTCACACACCCATGCTTCCTGGGTGAATCATCCCATCTACGCGATAGGACTGAACACAGTGTGGTACATAAGGAGCCATTGCTCATCATGTTTTCAAAGATCAATGTGATTGCATTGTTGGGGTTTATTGGCCGTTTTCAACAGCATTTATGTCCAGTCACTCTCACAGTTCACAAACTCATGGGACCTGGGTGAATCAACCCAGCTATGCGATAGGACTGAAAACGGTGTGGAAAGAGGAGCCATTGCTAATCACGTTTGTTTGTATTGTTGGGTGTTTTACGTCGTTTTCAACATCATATATGTCCAATCACCCGCACTGTTCACATACGCATGCGTCCTGGGTGAATCAATCCAGCTACTCAATAGTACTGAAAACACTGTGACAAAGGGAGCAATTGCCCGCCCTGCTTTCAGAGGTCGTCTGGTTTGTATTGTTGGGTGTTTAAGGCCGTTTTCAACATCATTCCAGTCATACCACCCCCGTCAGTTCACACACCCGTGATTCCTGGGTGAATCAACCCAGCTATATGCAATAGACCTGAACACATTGTGGTAAGAGGAGCAATTGTCCGCCATGCTTTAACATGTCGTTTTGCTTGCATTGTAGGGAGTTTGATCTTGGAAGCGAGTTGTTGCAATGACTAAATAAGTGTGGAAAGTGGTATAAAATATATACATGTGGGAAAGGGTTGGTATGTTTTAAATGGTCTTCGCACCTCTGCAGGCCAAATCCCTTTCGGCGGTACAGTGAACGATATTCCCACATGCATAATCAACTCCCTATAAAATGAACTATCGAAAACATTGTGATAAAAACAGCCATTGCTCATCATGTTTTCAAAGGTCGTTCTGCTTGCATTGTTGGGGTTTTAGGCCGTTTTCAACAGCGTGTATGCCCAATCGCCATCACAGTGCACATACTCATGTTTTCTGGGTGATTCTACCCAGCTAGGCAATATGACTGAAAACA
>JASEVX010000921.1:0-35314 GCA_031761405.1 Serripes groenlandicus
TTATATAAGGGCTTAATAGAACCTGTAGACCAGCAGCGAGGAAATGATTTACTATCAAGTATATAATTAAACAATAATTTTAAAGGGTAACATAAGCTATCTATATTTTCCTTAAAATACTCATACAGAATGTTATCAACTGAACATGTTTTATTATTGCCTAATTGTCGACTTGCCTTTTTTATTTCTTCAAGTGATATAGTCTGATCTAATTCCTCAAATGTGGGTTCATTTTCCTGATCTATGTTTTCAAAGTTGTATACATATTGTTTACTACCATTGTCGAAATTTTCGTCTTTAGGATTGGCTAGGTTTTTGAAATACTTGAAAAATTCTTCGTTCGATATTATATCACCAGTGCTGGTTTTTGTCCTTTTCCTGAAAATAGACCAAAATTCCTGTGGCCTTTTCCTTCTCACCTCGTTTAATTGTTTACATTGGCTATGTCTAAAGGTATTTCTAATTTTCCTACAGCAATATTTATAATCCTTTTTCTTTTCATATAAAATGCGCCTGTTGTCATCATTTTGTGTGCAGTTAAAATTATTCACAGCTTCTTTGAACGCTTTATATTTCAGTTTACATTCATCATTGTACCATTTTTGTTTAAATTTATCAGGTGATGTAAATTCACATGTACTATGTTTAACATTTTTATAAAAATATTTATTACCCTTTTCATTTAGATATGGTGTAAAAACATCAACTATTGTATCAGTATTTGACTCTTTCGCTATTTCAGACTTCAACTTCTCCTCTAGTATATGAATTTCTGAGTTTACGTCTTCAATAAATGAAGTCTTTTTTTCAGGATTCCATCTACAGTAGTTTATTTTTGAATTATTAGTTGCGGTTTTTTCATGCAGAATTTTGAAAGAAAATGCAATGGGAGCATGGTTGGAAAATGTATTAAATTGTTCTACATTAAAGTATACAAGTTGATTCATATCCCTCTCATTTGTCAAAAGATAATCTACTACACTGCTACCGTTATACATAGTACACGTGTATTTACCTTTAGCCGCGTCATCGTATATTCTACCATTTACGATACAAACATCGGAAGATTTACATAAATCAATCAATAAATCCCCGTATCGGTTTGATTTGTGGTCTTGTGTGGCACGCAGAAGTGCTCCATTTTGTCTATTGACTATGTTTTCAAAGATTGAATTGTTGGTTATGAAATCTAATTTATTTCCAGTACGTGCATTCATATCTCCTGTAATAAATACTTTTCCCAATTCTTTATGTAGACATGATAAATAAAGGGGGGGGGGGGGGGGGGGGGGGAAGGGAAGGATAAATCAGAATGATATCTCAAGTATCTATTGCTTATATGCATACCCAGATGTATCAACATGTATTTTCATTACTAAATATACATTTTAAGACACTGGTATATGTAATTAAAGGTTATTTCTAGAAATGCCTTTCTTTGTAATTATATTGGTAGAGTTATTATCGGCGCACCTAACATGCTAAGCGTGAATGAGTAGCTATCTAGAGCGTATATATCGTGTGCGAAGGATCTGCTGCAATTTATGATTAGTCTAGATTTTAATTTTTGTTTCAGTCCTACAATTACATGGCAATCGGAAAGTCTGTGTACTAACTCTTCTTGTTGTGGTTAATTACATATAGTGCAGACAGTATTGATACATATTGTTGGGCGTGACCATAGCTTAGCTACCGCACCCATGATAGGTCGAAAGGTACTGCCATTTGATACATTGTAAACAATGCAAGGTTCAATGCAAGGCTGCAGAGAAGGAAAAAACAATCTCGGTGAGTCGACAAACGTTCATTTGGTAGGAATTGTTCGCGGGTGTGAACAACATTACGTACAGTGGACTTCCATGCACATTTAGACGGCAGTGAATTAGTCTGAAAATAGTTGTTCAGAATTGAGTGTAGGTTATACTTGTTGACTATACGACATACATCTGGGACAAAACCAAGAGTAACTGAACTTTTGTCTGACATGTACATATAGTACTTGTTGACAAAAAATTCTTTCGTTATACACGAATCTGGTAGCTCCAGTATTTTGTGAACGAACATCAATTTCCTCTTATCGATTGTGCTTGAGACCCTATACAGACCGAGCATTGACTCCGCCATGTTAAACCTGGTTCTTCGAGAGAACCCTTGTATCTTTTCGCGACATAATGCTGGAATGTCTCTATGTCTCTCTATATGTCTCTCTGTCTTCCTGTCAGTCTCTCTCTCTCTCTCTCTCTTTCTCTCTCTCTATCCGTCGAAAACAGAAGTAATATTTTTTTCACTTACCAATAGAAATCTTCCATCTTTATATTTTGATAATACACAATTAACATTCGTTGATCACCATAGACATCTAAGAGTAACACTGAGTCACGACGGTACTTGGCACGAACACATTTCGAATATTGCATCATCAGCATCCAAAGTACTTGGTTTGATGAAATTCAGATTAAAACGCAAAACCCTTAACCAAATATACATATCTTATCTTCGCCCTATCTTAGAATACTCATCCATAATTTGGGATAACTGTACTAAATACGAAACTGATACTTTGGAAAAAATTCAATATGAAGCCGCAAGAATTGTTACAGGCCTAACGCGTTCTGTTTCAATTGAAAAATTACTAAATGAAATTGGTTGGGTTTCTTTGTCAGACAGGAGGAAAAAGCAAAAATTAATTCTTATTTATAAACAAAAACAAGGCGATTTACCAAGCTATTTGGAAGAACTGTTCCCTTTTACTATATCCGAGTCAAATCCGTAAAATCTAAGAAACCATTCTGACTGTGTTACATTGACTAGGCGCACAGAAATATACTCAAGATCAGTTATTCCCTCATCACTGAAACTCTGGAATGAACTTGATATAAATATCCGAGAGTCTACATCACTCCTATCGTTTAAAAGCAAACTTAAAGATCTTTTTAAACCCCCAATAGTACCTAAGTTATTTTTATTCGGTGACCGATACTTATCAATTCAACATACTCGATTAAGAAATAATTGCAGTAATTTTAACGCCGACCTTTATGTTAACCACTTAAGAGATACTCCCATTTGTGCATGTGGTGATGAATTCGAAGATGCAGAACATTTTATTTTTCGATGTGACCTTTTCAGAATTGAAAGACGGCAACTATTTACAAATACTCGTGAATTCCACCCATTAAGTACCATTAAATTATTATACGGCAATGCAGATCTAGCATTAGAGAATAATCAACTTATGTTTCATCATTTCCAAAAATATATTAAACAGACAAAACGTTTTCAACCTGGATAATAACTTAAAGTAACTGAGTGCTGTCACTGTTGTAGGGTGAACAGTGTATGTGGTGAGGAGTGAGGATTCTATGGGGACTGGGCGGCATGGTATCATTATTTGTTTGTGTTTTTTTTTCTCTTACTGTTTTTTCTTTATTTCAATATAGTTTTTCTTTTTCTTTTCAAAAGTTCTCTTTTCATTTTATTTTCTTTTCAATCCGGTAAACATATACATTTATACAGCCGCACTGGAGAGAACTGTAACTAATGTTGTTATAACTTGTAGTTCAATCCATTTGCATATGTTATATATTTTGTTATCATTTAATGTTCATTTGTATATATTGATATTATGTAACATACGTAATAAAATATGTTTAATCTAATCTAATCTAATCTCCCTTCTATCTATGTGTCTCTCTGTCTGTCACTCTGTCTGTCTTTGTCTGTCTTTGTCTGTCTCTGTCTGTCTGTCTGTGACATAATATGTAAATATTAATTTGTACGTGATGCTGTTATTTTCATATGTCTCATTTTGTGACTTAAGAAAGGATAAATGATTGAACTTAAGTAATGATCCAGAAATCGCCAGCATATATTTAAGTCAGGCCATGCAAAAACCTACCTTCGGGTATTTTACTTTAATATATGGTTATTACGAAGAAAATACTACATTGTCTATTTCACAGATTTTTTTTTTTTATTATATATTATTGTGATTTACGCCGTTTTCAATGTTATTTCAGTGATATCACTTATTCATTCGTCAACCATCAACATTTTTTCAGTTATATCACGGCGACAGTTCACTTATTCATGATCCCTGGGTAAAACAAACCAGTACTAGGCTAGGAAATATGCCTTGCCCAAGGCCATTCCATCATGACCACCACTGTTATGTGAAATAACGGAAAACTGTTGTAAACGGGGATACAATGTAAATGAATTAATCCTTAGTATTAGTTAGTTACCGTCTTGATGTGGGTAGAGATGCCGACTCGGTGCGGGAGACCGTAGGTTCGTTTACCAGTTTGGTCATTCAAGAGACTTTAACATTTTTAGATGTTACTTTCTCTCCCTGGCGCTCATGGTTGTGAGGTAAGCATTAACGACTGACTGTTTGATGTCAGGATAAATGGACAGGTAGTACTTGTAACTAACACAGAAAAAACGTGATATAATAGGAACATTGTTGAATACAAACAAACATTATTATAAGTATTACTATTATTGGTATACTTATTACTAATTCTTATTAACTATTATAATGATTATCATTATTAATTATTAGTATTATCATTGTTTTGCCCAAGCACTCATTTGCCTTTAACTGCCTTAAGCACCAAGTGTAATCCCTGTGATCAGAAATCATACACAGTTCCCAAATGGACTTAACTGCTTCTGTTTTCGAATAT
The DNA here is from genome assembly GCA_031761405.1 of Serripes groenlandicus. Lineage (NCBI taxonomy): Eukaryota > Metazoa > Mollusca > Bivalvia > Cardiida > Cardiidae > Serripes > Serripes groenlandicus. Next base: position 4,689 of record JASEVX010000921.1, read on the forward strand.
TGAAGATGCATTGACGTAATTAAGCACATGTTAAAGGAGAAAATGAAGCAAATATCTATATATAGCATTGTATATATAGAGAATATTACGTCCCTGACTTAAGATATGAACTTTATCTGACGAGGTTGGGACAATTATCATTTCTCCCAGCCGAATCAAATAAAGTTTATGTCGAAAGTTAGGAACGTAATACTCTATTTATCTTGCATGCAAAATTATTTTTTCAGGTTAATCTACATTCATTTTAACTAGATTTAAGAAATAACATACATAATTACAAAAGCCCATTTATAAATGACTCCACCTAAAATAGAATGACGTCACGAGAGTGTATAAATACGCGCCGAATTACATTGTGTTCACACGACATACGGAAACTAACCAAGTAAACAAAAGACGTTGGACCCTAACGTAAGATTAACGTTGGCTTTTGGTTGAATTTGCAAACCGTTTAGACGTCATAATCCCGACGTCTATCGTCTATCCAACGTCAGATCATGACGTCTATCCAACGTCAGAATCCCGACGTATATCCAACGTCAGATCCCGATGTCCATCCAACGTCCGAATTCCGACATTCCACCAACGTCAGTCTCCCGACGTATATCTAACGTCAGAATCCAGACGTATATCCAACGTCAGAATCCCGACGTATATCTAACGTCAGAATCCAGACGTATATCCAACGTCAGAATCCCGACGTATATCCAACGTCAGAATCCCGACGTTCATCCAACGTCAGAATTCCGACATCCATCCAACGTCAGAAACATGACCATTCACGACGATTATCCAACCATTGCCTAGCAGCAATATGACCCAAATCATGGTTTAACCCTTTCCCACATCCTAATAGCATAGTGATCAAAGCATCGCTTCTGGAGCAGGAGGTCTACGCTTCTGTCAAAAGGTGTGACACTATAGATGAACACTTTACTTTTGAACAAAAAGGCAAACATATGGAAAAACTAGAAATTAAAGTATAATTATTTCAAAGAATTGTTAATAGTGTGGCAATGGAGGAATTTCTCTTTTAGATTATAAGTAATTTCTCAAAATGCCAAAGTGTTTTCAAAAGTCGATAGATGCAGCGGAGTCAGTAAGAAGGCGTTTTTATGTGAGGAAAAATAAACATAACGCTTCAGGTTTAAACATATTATGTAGATAGTTTCAACTTAATTAGACAAGCACTTTCCCTGGTTGTACAATTTCAATTGATTCCATGGAAGACATTGATGAAAACATTGTCCATGTAACACTGGAACCGAATTCCATGGAAGAAAATAAAGATTTGTCAATAGATATTGTCTTCTTTATCCATGGACAGTTCAGGATAATTGTCCATCAACAGATTTACCCATGTTTCTGTCCATGGACAAATGGACGCTGTTTTTAACTTAACATTGACAAAACTATTCATAGCTACCAAAGATTATCAGTCCAGTGACATTGAAATGGCTTAAAATTTATAATTTAGAAAACATAACATATTGCAATTTTTATTTCATTTTCTTTTCTTTATATTGCAGAAAGGACAGAAACAAAAATATATTTCGAAAACCTTAATCATAACTTTTTTTTTATCTATGAAGCGAAAACGTTATAGCTTTATCAACACAAATAGAGTTGCACTCTAAATCTTAATGATTGTATAGATTTAAAACCAATTATCGGAAAACAGTTTACGAACAGTAACAACATTATCAATTACATTAAATAATTAACTTCTGCAAATTAATCTATTTTCATCGTAATATTATATGGTGGGGGGTTTTCCCCGACCATTGTTTGCAATAGTTGCATATGCATCAAAAATCGTCTACTCTGGGAAAGGGTTAATGATTGCTGCAGTGGGATGGTCCTATATCACCGTCTCCGTGAGGATGTTGTGTATGATTAAATTAAAAAAGGGAATATTATGATAAATTAACCCTTCTCCACATACAGACAATTTCTGACACCTCTGCAGCAGACGACTTTTGAACATGCAGCAGACGACTTTTAGCAAGTTAACCTTTTGCCACTATCTATTCATCTTTATTCAATAATTTTACTTTCATTTACACAGATATCTTTTATTTCTGCCTAGATCTATACAGTCGTCTAACTTCAAGTGTGTTGTATGGGTTAACGAACTGGCTTTGCTAAGTATCAATATATAGGTTTCTAAATGTCCATATCATGTGTTATGGTGCATAATGTTGCTGATATATGAACAGCTCTATAAATCAACATATAATTAAATACTTTTCGGAGATTGGTACAACTGGCTCCATGTCTCTATTTCTAATGTCAAATGACACCTCATGACATTGATCACAGACTTGATCCTTGTTATGTCGTTTACTGCTTCGAATCTGCTAATTGGATGACGGTTCCTGTTAAATCAGATGTCTGAAATTTGATAGATAAATATATCAATATAAAGAAATAAAACAACATAATTCGTCACGGGCTTAAATTTTAATTTTAATCCACCATGACATCTATTTCGCACCAAATAGACATATATACGTTTATATTATTTATCAAAGAAAATATTAATAGAGCGAAACGACCCGGTACAAACGGGAATAAGGGGCAAAACGACTCAGATTGCGAAACAACCTGGATATCCTTCTTTTGACAACAAATGCTAACTTTCGCGCCAAACTGCACACGCGCATCACGAACACCAAACTTGTTCATAAATATGTATGCTGGAATACTCGCCTACGTTTAAGACATGTAAACAAATTAAATTAATGTACAGAAAGCACATGGAATAGAAAATCGCCGACCTACCTCCCTCGTTTTAAAATATTTACTTGTTCGCCATTTTACTCCGTATACGTTCTATGAATTTGATTGGCTAATATTATTTCGCCAAACTAATAATTTTTCTTTCTGTGTCGTGGTTACATCGGCATGACGTCAGTAAGTGCTTTGGCGGAGGAAATCCGGTAATTCCAGGAGACAGAATTGATAAACATTTTACAGATGTAGCCGTTGTTAGAATGTTTCTTTTTATATTTGGCGTATTGAATATGACCAATTATTCCCTGTCCATCTGAATATCAATTATCACCTGTATAAGTTCTTGCTTTTGATAAAAAGTTTGATTTGAGTTTTTAAACTTTTAAAGCATCTCCACAAAAAGTAGTCTAGTTCCTGACTTCCTATGATGATACGCAGTAATAAGGGGAAGGAACTCTAGTCTCCACCAAAAGCCGAATAATCCCAATCGGAAACGTTGTAATTTGGAAGTCGAACATATTCTTTATAGAAGTGTAAGTATTACGGATTGGCCGTCGCTTCAGTACACGCGATAGGTCAACATGTATGTCAACCGCCGTGTTTTGAAAATGAATGGTTGTGTTGTATCTGAAAGTCGTTGTTTTAAGTTAGTTCAGGCTATGGGGGTTCAAGTAACACTCAAAGTTTAAATACAGAAGACTATATTCAAGACCATTGCGATGCTTAGTCGTCGTTTAGATTGGAGATATTCATTTTTGGAAAAGGATACCGTCACTGTTGTGGGTAGACATGTCGAAGACACGTTACGAAACTTTTAGTTTTAAGAATGATCATAAACGCTAGCTGTACGTAAATGATAAAGTTATATATAACAAGAAGAAACTCGGGATATCTAGATGTAACGCATAATGGTTTTCTGGCGGGACTACTGAATGAAAGAAGAATCCATTGGTAGATGAGGCTGTTCGTGAACCCTTTCTCGTGGTAGAAACAGACGATATAACTATCGTGGAGGCATTTAAGTGTACAATTACTTGTGGAAACATAGATATGCTTCTCATTATAGGACATAACTCGCTTCAGATTGTATGTAAACAAGGTTACCTATGAACTGATAAAGAGAGAATAAACAGGTCTATGTATGCTAATTATTCAACGAAAAAAGACAGTTCACGAAGTTAGACTAAACATGCAGATTCCGTGTGATTTATATAACGATATTCTTTTCGATTTGTATCAATAATTACTTTATTTCTGCTTTTTAGTTGTGTTTGTTCATTGCTATGACTGCTATACTATCAACATAATTGAGCCGTTCCACATTTTGGACTCTGCGTAATGTATCGACCAACAGGAGGAATTAAAATGAATAAATAAATATCATTGTTATTATTATAATTATTAGTATCATTATTATTATTATTATTATTATTATTATTTATTATTATTATTATTATTAGATCTATTATTATTATCATCATCATCATCCTATTTAATTTAAGTATTATGTATTCTCTTTATTACTCCCATTATCATGGAGATTTGAATAAACAAATCACATACAAAAATGAAATGAAAAACAACAGAAAAAAGGTAAACATATAACTCATATCTCACTTCGTGTCACTCTCTCTCCCTCTCTCTCACTCTCTCTCTCTGTCTGTATGTCTGTCTCTCTCTCTCTCTCTCTCTCTCTCTCTCTCTCTCTCTCTCTCTCTCTCTCTCTCTCTCTCTCTCTCTCTCTCTCTCTCTCTCTCTCTCTCTCTCTCTCTCTCTCTCTCTCTCTCTCTCTCTCTCTCTCTCTCTCTCTCTCTTTATGTATCTCTCTCTGTCTCTCTGTCTCTCTCTGTCTCTATATATGTGTCTCTATGTCTCTATTTCTGTATGTCTGTCTGTCTGTCTGTCTGTCTGTCTCTGTCTCCTCTTTTTCTCCTCTCTCATTTTCCCTCTCTCTGTGTCCCTGTCTCTCTTCAACTCTCTCTCTCTCTCTGTCTCTGTCTCTCTCTGTCTATGTCTCTCTCTCTTTCTGTCTCTCTCTATATCTCTGTCGCTCTGTCTCTGTCTCTGTCTGTCTGTCTGTCTCCCTCTGTCTCTCTCTGTCTCTCTCTGTATCTCTCTGTTTCTCTCTGTCTGTCTGTCTCTGTCTGTCTGTCTGTCTGTCTGTCTGTCTGTCTATCTATATATATATATATATATATCTCTCTCTCTGTCTCTCTGTCTTTCTGTTTCTCTGTGTCTCTATATATGTGTCTCTATGTCTCTATTTCTGTCTGTCCTTTTTCCTTTCTCTTTTTCCCTCTCTCTCTTTCCCTGTATCTCTTCCTCTCTCTCTCTCTCTGTCTATGTCTCTCTCTCTCTCTGTCTCTCTCTATATCTCTGTCTCTGTCTCTGTCTGTCTGTCTGTCTCTGTCTGTCTGTCTGTCTGTCTGTCTGTCTGTCTCTCTATGTCTCTCTCTCTGTCTCTCTCTATATCCCTGTCTCTCTGTCTCTGTCTCTGTCTGTCTGTCTCTCTCTGTCTGTCTCTCTCTATCTCTCTCTGTCTCTCTGTCTCTGTCTGTCTGTCTGTCTGTCTGTCTGTCTGTCTGTCTGTCTGTCTGTCTCTTTATCTTTGTCTCTCTCTGTCTATGTATCTCTCTCTATATATATAGCTCTCTGTCTCTCTGTCTCTGTCTCTGTCTGTCTGTCTCTCTCCTTGTCTCTCTCTCTCTCTCTGTCTATGTCTCTCTCTATCTCTCTGTCTCTGTCTCTGTCTGTCTGTCTGTCTCTCTGTGTCTTTCTCTGGCTCTGTCTCTCTCTATCTCTCTGTCTCTGTCTGTCTGTCTGTATGTCTGTCTGTCTGTCTGTCTGTCTGTCTGTCTGTCTGTCTGTCGGTATGTCTGTCTGTGTGTCTCAATCGGCACTCTCTCTCTCTCTCTCTCTCTCCTCTCTCTCTCTCTCTCTCTCTCTCTCTCTCTCTCTCTCTCTCTCTCTCTCTCTCTCTCTCTCTCTCTCTCTCTCTCTCTCTCTCTCTCTCTCTTTCTCTATGGTTGTCTCTCTCTGTCTCGCTTGGAGGAAATAGTTTTAACCATTATCCCCATATAAACGGTTTTGCTTTACACAGAAAAAGCCTGTTTATATTTGTTGTCTATTTGTGGGGTGAACAGAGGCTTAGAAATAAATAGAGAATGCCTTACAGTCCAACGGTTTTGATTCGAATCCGATGTAAGTAAGTAAGTAAATTGTTTTAATCATTATTGTGACATGTGTTAACAATTTATAATATACAATCATAATACTTATTTGTAAAGTACACCCAGCCCCATGGGCCTATAAGTCACCAGAGAATATATGTTACATTATATGTATCATACAAAGATCGGACGTTCAATTATTCTTATCAATAGATCTGAAAACATCATATAGACATATATGGAAGTTATAAAAGAGTATAAATCATTGCGAATAGCGGATATTGCTTGTTTCAGTCATTATCTCCGATCCCCAAAATGCTTTCACAAGTCGTATGTGTGCGTTTCATCAGGAGGTATCTATTTATGGAAAAAAGTTAATTTAGTTAAACCTTTGCCACATATATCATTTCTGCAGCAGACGACTTTGAAAACATATAGGTAACAAAATAAAGTATCTCTATAAATGAAAGTATAATCATTGAATAGAGCTGAAAACGTTGTGGCAGAAGGAGAAATTGCTCGTTTTGAGCAATTTCTTCTTTTGTCATGATGTTTTCAAAAGCCGTCTGGGGTAGAAAGCGTCTATATGTGGGATAGGGTTAAACATTGTACCCTGTCTCAGCATGTACGCGTGCACTATACAATTGACTACATTTCTCGGGTTTGTTTGAGAGTAAGTTAAATAAATTGCTCCCGATAAGACATCAACGTGAATTAAAAGGTAAGAACAATTTCTAATACGGCAAATCAGTCAGATGTCACTCAACGCAAACTTAGGCGCGAATAGCTGTAGTCACTTCTGCCAGCTATTAAGTTCTTAGGTTAAACGTCGAACTTTTTCATTTATTTTTAAATATAAAATGACATACGTAATTTCTCGTGTAATAGATACAGAGACCATATGAAAAGTCGTTAAGATGTTCAAACAGTTCAAATGAAAATAGCTAACTAAAGAAAAGAAATATGACACGAATATCCCGCTGTAAATAAACGATCAAACGTGGTATCAAAATAGACTGATTTACTAAATCATTAGACATCCGACCAAATTTCGTATAGACTTGATTATGATTTCTAAGATTAGGGATCATACAACTTATCGGATAGCAGTCCGCATTCCGCCACATACATTTCCATAAGAAGTGCAGAAGCAGTAACTTGTACACCCTTTTTTTCAAAAGGGAAGGCTATGTATAATATTAATAATAATCATAATAATAGTTATTATTATTAGGTTCAAAGCTAGAAATCGATATTTCACACGAAACAGAAAGATTAATGCTCGAACACTCATTGGTGTATGCCTTTAACTACCTTAGGAACCTAGTGTAATCTCTGTGATCGGAAATCACACACAGTGAACGATCATACAACCTATCCGATTTCAGTCCGCGTTCCGCCACATGCATTTCCATAAGAAGTGCAGAAGCAGTAACGTGTACACATTTTTTTCAAAAGGGAAGGCGAGGAATACTATTAATAATAATAATAATAATTAAAATGATAATAATAATAATAATAATAATAATAATAATAATAATAATAATTATTATTAGGTTCAAAGCTAGCAATCGATATTTCTCATGAAACAGAAAGATTAATGCTCGAACAGTCATTGGTGTATGCCTTTAACTTCCTTAGGAACCTAGATTTATCTCTGTGAGCGGAAATAACACACAGTTCAAAAATGCATCTTACTTCTTTCTGTGCTCAAATGTCCATGAAAAAAAGCAGTAGGACTAAATCCCTCTATATATAACAGTGTATATATCCATATTATCATTTGTACATTAACTGCATTACGACGCTTTGTTTTCGTACTATTTTTTTATTTAATATCTATCAATCTCCATATGGAGTCATTAAACTTAATTAATAAATAAATAAATAATAATAATAATAATAATACTAATAATAATGATATTAATTCAATGAAGGTTACGTACAAAAAAAGATGTATTTTGGTGTACACATAATCTGATCTAGCATATAGCCTTCACCATATATATCTTTATGTGGATTATTACACACACATATACGTACACCCATATATACACTTACATATACATACCTACATACACATACATAAATACATACATATACACATATATCATACGTTTCGTCTCAAATATAATCAAATTGTTATATATACGTTTAAATACATACATATACACATATATCATACGTTTCGTCTCAAATATAATCAAATTGTTATATATACGTTGTTCTTCGATCGTTGTGAAATAATTTTATTTTATAAGGGTGTTGTATGTCCTAAGAAATACATTCTTAAACGGTTTTAATAAATATTTCATTCGTCTACCACCAATAAAGACACAGTCTGTGTGGAAAAGCAGCCAGTTGCTTGGAAAGATTGGTGTGTGGAGTACTGGTATGGGAAAGCCAGGAAGGTAGGTGGACTGGTCGCCGTAATATGACAGTTTTCAATTGTTGAAATCCTAAAATAATTTTAATTCTGAAAGATGTTCGTTATATAAGTTTACTTACATGCTATTCAAACGTTATTGTTGTCAGTCTAATATGTTGATTTATAGTAGAATAAAAAACAGAAAACAGAAAGAAGAAGAAAAAAGAAAATTTAAAAAAAGAAAGAAAGAATGAAAAAAGAAACGTACTACAGAAAGAGAGCGATGCGGAAAGAAAGAGAGAAGAGAAGAAAGAACGAAATATGAGCCGTTCCACGAGAACACCAACATTATGGACACTGCGTAATGTATCGACCCAGATCAGCCTGCGCAGTCCGCGCAGGCTAATCCGGGCCGACATATTCTGTATCAGGGGGGATAGAGGTATAGAGTTATGATTCCTGAAACAGAAAATCTACAGGAGGCGAAGAAAGTATGTCCGGATTAGCCTGCGCGGCATGCTTAAGCTGGTCCGGGTCGAAACTTTACGCACAGTCCACACTGTTTGTTTTCTCGTGTAAGATAAGGAACAGAGAGAAGAGAAAGAGAGTGTCCTACCTCCCATTCGGATAAGCCCTGATACACCCAAACCCGGTTGTTTTTTTAGAGCCGTTCCGTCCGGACCACTCTCTGAATTCAGTGTACAAATAAACGGCGTGTGTCTACGGTAGTTGATCGACTTGCACTTGGGTCGGTCAGCACACTGTCCCTGACAGGCTAACAGACTCTGTCCATATAACGTGAGAAAAGCGGATCCCTCCAGTATTACATCAAAGTTTATGTCTATCATAGTTGTGACTGATAAGCACAGTCTGATCTCAATCGTCAATAAAATTAAACATTTTATGTACCAAGGCAATTTTCCCAAATCCATTTTGTTTAATTGTTCTCCAATTGCCCTTTTCACTACCACTGAAATAGTTTCAATCAATGGCGAAAATCCATTGAAGTGTTATTGTTCAGTCATTTTATACCACTGTATAAAAAACAAAGCATTATTGTCCAATCGAGCGCGTCATTTCCAGTGCAAGTGAATAAAAAAACTATCCAATGAAGTGTTCGAGATGAATTCCATGCATTAATCCTCCCTTTCCAACTCAAAACAAATCTACAGTAGATGACTTTAAAAAACAGAAAGGCAAAATAAATACAGAATGTATTTAAAAGAGTTGAAAGCATTGTGGGAAAAGGAGTACATTTTTCATTATAAGCACTTTCTTCTTTTGCCTCATTGTTTTTCAAGAGTCGTCTGCGGTGAGTGCGTCAGAATGCGTCTACAATTAGGAAAGGGCTAAATGCTTCATATTTCCTGAAACAGTTGACACGACGCACGTCATAGACAGGGACCGCCCTTCTAGTAACATTCAGAAAAGCTCACCCTGGCGGTTACGGATAAGGGGGGGGGGGGGGGGCGGGGTATGGGCGGGAGGTGGTATTGGCGGGAGAGGCGGGGGCATGGGTGGTGGCTCCATGTCGATATCCCTAAATGCTTTCCCACTTGCATACGTGTTTTGCGCCACATCTTCAACAGTCGACTTTTGAAAACATTGTTACAAAACGTGAAAATTTCTCCTTTTACTACAATGTTCTCAACTATATATTATGTGATGTAAGTCAAAGACATAAAAACTATTTGTATTTTAACCCTTTCCCTTATATAGATATTGAAAACATAGTGACCAAAGAAGAAATTGCTCCCCAAAGACAAAGAAAAACAAAGAAAGGCAGGATACACGCGTTATTTGATATAACTGAAATATCATTGAAAACGGCGTGCAACATCAACCAATCTATCTTTCCAAAACGTAATGATGAAAAAGCAGCCAGTTGCCTGGAAAAATACTTGTTTGGATTACTGGTGTGAGAAAGCTAAGATATGTAGATTAACTGGCCGACGTGATATGACTGAAAGTTTGTTGAAAACGGCGTAAAACCCTTTTCAATCAACCTATACAAATGACGGTTTGATTAGCATTGATTTTACATAAATATCAACCTAAAGTAAATATAACTGCAACTACGTGTAAATATGTCTATGAATAATTCAAATTGCGTGATAAACGAATGACAAAATGCACTTGGCAACATTAGCGAGTAAACAGAATATGATACTAGAAAACCAACACTATGAAATCTGCGTAATGTATCGACCAGATCGGCCTGCGCAATTCGTGCAGGCTAATCCGGGCCGACACATTCCGTCTCAGTGGGATAGAGGTATAGAGTAATGATTCCTGAACAGAAAATCCACAGGAGGCGAAAAGTATCAGCCCGGAATAGTCTGCGCGACAAGCTAGGGCTGATCCGGGTCTATATTTTACGCATGTCCACGGTTCATATGTTCTCACTTCTTCTCTACCGGATAATGGAAGTTTTGGACAAAGCAGCCATTGCTTGAAATGAGTGGTGACTGATTTTCTAACATAGTTTGTTATACGGATTGACTATTAATCACGTAGCAGCTGTTATACTGGAATATTAACGAAACTACATTATACATGTAACAAACAATAAACTAATTGGGAAAGTCATGTTAATTTGTGTCACATTAAATCTAATTAAACCCTTTCCCACATACAACAAATCTGCAACAGACGGCTTTGAAAACATTTTTGGCAAAAAACGTGAAAAATCTCTATATATGCGAGTTTAAATTATTACATAGAGTTAAACTCTTTGCGACAAAATGATATTGCTTATGTTGAGCAATTTTTCATTGTTCACCATGTCTTCAAAAGTCGTCTGCTGCAGAGGTGTCAGAAAGCGTCTGTTTGTTCTGGAATGATGAAACATTCCTGTCACATTCTAACGCGTTACCTCACAAAATATTTGTACATATTTATAATTGTGTAACAACCAGTATTTAAATTTGTAAAACATTTTGATATCAAGAGAAAAGGTGCATCCTTTTGTTCTATACTTCCTTTGAAAACAATGTTTACACATTTTTAAAAATTATATTTTTACCGTGGAAATTATTGTTGGTGGTTTCAGACGAAATGTCAGACCGAACGTTAGACTTAAGCATTTAAACCCTTTTCCTGTATGTGGGAAAATATAACAATCGACTTTTAATGCCATTATATAAGACGACATTTGAAAATATTGCGGGCAATGGAATAATAACTAATAACCCCTTCCTTATATTCAGATTTTACTTTCCGTAGTGGACGACGGTTCAAGCCTTTCCACCATATAACAAATCTGCAGCAGACAACTTTGAAAACGTCTAGGCAAGCATATAGAACAATCTTTTGTAAACGAAAATAAAGCAATTGAGTAGTGTTGAAAAGATTGTGGCAAAAGGAGAACTTGCTCGTTGCTGCAAAAATAACAATGTTACATTTAGAAATTTGGAATGTTCATACGAGAAGAAAAAACTTTCACGGGAAATGAGAAATATGAAACACATGTGAAAATGTAGGTTTAAATTTTAATATCAGTGGATGCTAATACCCCCAAAACGATCCATGATCGCATGAAATACCCCAAAACGATCCATGAACGCATGAAATACCCCAAAACCATCCATGAACGCATGAAATACCCCAAAACCATCCATGAACGCATGAAATACCCCAAAACCATCCATGAACGCATGAAATACCCCAAAACGATCCATGAACGCATGAAATACCCAAAAACCATCACCAAAACCATCCATGATCGCATGAAATACCCCAAAACCATCCATGAACGCATGAAATACCCCAAAACGATCCATGAACGCATGAAATACCCCAAAACCATCCATGAACGCATGAAATACCCCAAAACGATGGGCGGGAGGTGGTATTGGCGGGAGGGGCGGGGGCATGGGTGGTGGCTCCATGTCGATATCCCTAAATGCTTTCCCACTTGCATACGTGTTTTGCGCCACATCTTCAACAGTCGACTTTTGAAAACATTGTTACAAAACGTGAAAATTTCTCCTTTTACTACAATGTTCTCAACTATATATTATGTGATGTAAGTCAGAGACATAAAAAATACTTGTATTTTAACCCTTTCCCTCATATAGATATTGAAAACATAGCGACCAAAGAAGAAATTGCTCCCCAAAGACAAAGAAAGACAAAGAAAGGCAGGATACACGCGTTATTTGATATAACTGAAATATCATTGAAAACGGCGTGCAACATCAACCAATCTATCTTTCCAAAACGTAACGATGAAAAAACAGCCAGTTGCCTGGAAAAATACTTGTGTAGATTACTGGTGTGAGAAAGCTAAGATATGTAGATTAACTGGCCGACGTGATATGACTGAAGGTTTGTTGAAAACGGCGTTAAACCCTAATCCATCAACCTATACAAATGACAGTTTGATTAGCATTGATTTTACATAAATATCAACCTAAAGTAAATACAACTGCAACTACGTGTAAATATGTCTATGAATAATTCAAAATGCGTGTTAAACGAATGACAAAATGCACTTGGCAACATTAGCGAGTAAACAAAATATGATACTAGAAAACCAACACTATGAAATCAGCGTAATGTATCGACCAGATCGGCCTGCGCAATCCGCGCAGGCTAATCCGGGCCGACACATTCCGTCTCAGTGGGATAGAGGTATAGAGTAATGATTCCTGAACAGAAAATCCACAGAAGGCGAAAAGTATCAGCCCGGAATAGCCTGCGCGACAAGCTAGGGCTGATCCGGGTCTATATTTTACGCATGTCCACGGTTCATATGTTCTCACTTCTTCTATACCAGATAATGGAAGTTTTGGACAAAGCAGCCATTGCTTGAAATGAGTGGTGACTGATTTTCTACATAGTTTGTTATACGGATTGACTATTAATCACGTAGCAGCTGTTATACTGGAATATTAACGAAACTACATCATACATGTAACAAACAATAAACTAATTGGGAAAGTCATGTGTCACATTAAATCTAATTAAATCTTTTCCCACATACAACAAATCTGCAACAGACGGCTTTGAAAACATTTTTGGCAAAAAACGTGAAAAATCTCCATATATGCGAGTTTAAATTATTACATAGAGTTAAACTCTTTGTGACAAAATGATATTGCTTATGTTGAGTAATTTTTCATTGTTCACCATGTCTTCAAAAGTCGTCTGCTGCAGAAGTGTCAGAAAGCGTCTGTTTTTTCTGGAATGGTTAAACATTCCTGTCACATTCTAATGCGTTACCTCACAAAATATTTGTACATATTTATAATTGTGTAACAACCAGTATTTAAATTTGTAAAACATTTTGATATCAAGAGAAAAGGTGCATCCTTTTGTTCTATACTTCCTTTGAAAACAATGTTTACACATTTTTAAAAATTACATTTTTACCGTGGAAATTATTCACGTTGGTAGTTTCAGACGAAATGTCAGGCCGAACGTTAGACTTAAGCATTTAAACCCTTTTCCTGTATGTGGGAAAATATAACAATCGACTTTTAATGCCATTATATAAGACGACATTTGAAAATATTGCGGGCAATGGAATAATAACTAATAACCCCTTCCTTATATTCAGATTTTACTTTCCGTAGTGGACGACGGTTCAAACCTTTCCACCATATAACAAATCTGCAGCAGACAACTTTGAAAACGTCTAGGCAAGCATATAGAAACATCTTTGTAAACGAAAATAAAGCAATTGAGTAGTGTTGAAAAGATTTTGGCAAAAGGAGAACTTGCTCGTTGCTGCAAAAATAACAATGTTACATTTAGAAATTTGGAATGTTCATACGAGAAGAAACAACTTTCACGGGAAATGAGAAATATGAAACACATGTGAAAATGTAGGTTTAAATTCTAATATCAGTGGATGCTAATACCTCCAAAACGATCCATGATCGCATGAAATACCCCAAAACCATCCATGAACGCATGAAATACCCCAAAACCATCCATGAACGCATGAAATACCCCAAAACGATCCATGAACGCATGAAATACCCCAAAACGATCCATGAACGCATGAAATACCCCAAAACCATCACCAAAACCATCCATGATCGCATGAAATACCCCAAAACCATCCATGAACGCATGAAATACCCCAAAACGATCCATGAACGCATGAAATACCCCCAAACCATCCATGAACGCATGAAATACCCCAAAACGATGGGCGGGATGTGGTATTGGCGGGAGGGGCGGGGGCATGGGTGGTGGCTCCATGTCGGTATCCCTAAATGCTTTCCCACTTGCATACGTGTTTTGCGCCACATCTTCAACAGTCGACTTTTGAAAACATTGTTACAAAACGTGAAAATTTCTCCTTTTACTACAATGTTCTCAACTATATATTATGTGATGTAAGTCAGAGACATAAAAAATACTTGTATTTTAACCCTTTCCCTCATATAGATATTGAAAACATAGCGACCAAAGAAGAAATTGCTCCCCAAAGACAAAGAAAGACAAAGAAAGGCAGGATACACGCGTTATTTGATATAACTGAAATATCATTGAAAACGGCGTGCAACATCAACCAATCTATCTTTCCAAAACGTAACGATGAAAAAACAGCCAGTTGCCTGGAAAAATACTTGTGTGGATTACTGGTGTGAGAAAGCTAAGATATGTAGATTAACTGGCCGACGTGATATGACTGAAGGTTTGTTGAAAACGGCGTTAAACCCTAATCCACCAACCTATACAAATGACAGTTTGATTAGCATTGATTTTACATAAATATCAACCTAAAGTAAATACAACTGCAACTACGTGTAAATATGTCTATGAATAATTCAAAATGCGTGATAAACGAATGACAAAATGCACTTTGCAACATTAGCGAGTAAACAAAATATGATACTAGAAAACCAACACTATGAAATCAGCGTAATGTATTGACCAGATCGGCCTGCGCAATCCGCGCAGGCTAATCCGGGCCGACACATTCCGTCTGAGTGGGATAGAGGTATAGAGTAATGATTCCTGAACAGAAAATCCACAGGAGGCGAAAAGTATCAGCCCGGAATAGCATGCGCGACAAGCTAGGGCTGATCCGGGTCTATATTTTACGCATGTCCACGGTTCATATGTTCTCACTTCTTCTATACCAGATAATGGATGTTTTGGACAAAGCAGCCATTGCTTGAAATGAGTGGTGACTGATTTTCTACATAGTTTGTTATACGGATTGACTATTAATCACGTAGCAGCTGTTATACTGGAATATTAACGAAACTACATCATACATGTAACAAAGGTGCATCCTTTTGTTCTATACTTCCTTTGAAAACAATGTTTACACATTTTTAAAAATTATATTTTTACCGTGGAAATTATTCACGTTGGTAGTTTCAGACGAAATGTCAGGCCGAACGTTAGACTTAAGCATTTAAACCCTTTTCCTGTATGTGGGAAAATATAACAATCGACTTTTAATGCCATTATATAAGACGACATTTGAAAATATTGCGGGCAATGGAATAATAACTAATAACCCCTTCCTTATATTCAGATTTTACTTTCCGTAGTGGACGACGGTTTAAACCTTTCCACCATATAACAAATCTGCAGCAGACAACTTTGAAAACGTCTAGGCAAGCATATAGAAACATCTTTGTAAACGAAAATAAAGCAATTGAGTAGTGTTGAAAAGATTGTGGCAAAAGGAGAACTTGCTCGTTGCTGCAAAAATAACAATGTTACATTTAGAAATTTGGAATGTTCATACGAGAAGAAAAAACTTTCACGGGAAATGAGAAATATGAAACACATGTGAAAATGTAGGTTTAAATTCTAATATCAGTGGATGCTAATACCCCCAAAACGATCCATGATCGCATGAAATACCCCAAAACGATCCATGAACGCATGAAATACCCCAAAACCATCCATGAACGCATGAAATACCCCAAAACCATCCATGAACGCATGAAATACCCCAAAACCATCCATGAACGCATGAAATACCCCAAAACGATCCATGAACGCATGAATTACCCCAAAACCATCCATGATCGCATGAAATACCCCAAAACCATCCATGAACGCATGAAATACCCCAAAACGATCCATGAACGCATGAAATACCCCCAAACCATCCATGAACGCATGAAATACCCCAAAACGATGGGCGGGAGGGGCGGGGGCATGGGTGGTGGCTCCATGTCGGTATCCCTAAATGCTTTCCCACTTGCATACGTGTTTTGCGCCACATCTTCAACAGTCGACTTTTGAAAACATTGTTACAAAACGTGAAAATTTCTCCTTTTACTACAATGTTCTCAACTATATATTATGTGATGTAAGTCAGAGACATAAAAAATACTTGTATTTTAACCCTTTCCCTCATATAGATATTGAAAACATAGCGACCAAAGAAGAAATTGCTCCCCAAAGACAAAGAAAGACAAAGAAAGGCAGGATACACGCGTTATTTGATATAACTGAAATATCATTGAAAACGGCGTGCAACATCAACCAATCTATCTTTCCAAAACGTAACGATGAAAAAGCAGCCAGTTGCCTGGAAAAATACTTGTGTGGATTACTGGTGTGAGAAAGCTAAGATATGTAGATTAACTGGCCGACGTGATATGACTGAAGGTTTGTTGAAAACGGCGTTAAACCCTAATCCACCAACCTATACAAATGACAGTTTGATTAGCATTGATTTTACATAAATATCAACCTAAAGTAAATACAACTGCAACTACGTGTAAATATGTCTATGAATAATTCAAAATGCGTGATAAACGAATGACAAAATGCACTTTGCAACATTAGCGAGTAAACAAAATATGATACTAGAAAACCAACACTATGAAATCAGCGTAATGTATCGACCAGATCGGCCTGCGCAATCCGCGCAGGCTAATCCGGCCCGACACATTCCGTCTGAGTGGGATAGAGGTATAGAGTAATGATTCCTGAACAGAAAATCCACAGGAGGGGAAAAGTATCAGCCCGGAATAGCCTGCGCGACAAGCTAGGGCTGATCCGGGTCTATATTTTACGCATGTCCACGGTTCATATGTTCTCACTTCTTCTATACCAGATAATTGATGTTTTGGACAAAGCAGCCATTGCTTGAAATGAGTGGTGACTGATTTTCTACATAGTTTGTTATACGGATTGACTATTAATCACGTAGCAGCTGTTATACTGGAATATTAACGAAACTACATCATACATGTAACAAACAATAAACTAATTGGGAAAGTCATGTGTCACATTAAATCTAATTAAACCCTTTCCCACATACAACAAATCTGCAACAGACGGCTTTGAAAACATTTTTGGCAAAAAACGTGAAAAATCTCCATATATGCGAGTTTAAATTATTACATAGAGTTAAACTCTTTGTGACAAAATGATATTGCTTATGTTGAGTAATTTTTCATTGTTCACCATGTCTTCAAAAGTCGTCTGCTGCAGAAGTGTCAGAAAGCGTCTGTTTTTTCTGGAATGGTTAAACATTCCTGTCACATTCTAATGCGTTACCTCACAAAATATTTGTACATATTTATAATTGTGTAACAACCAGTATTTAAATTTGTAAAACATTTTGATATCAAGAGAAAAGGTGCATCCTTTTGTTCTATACTTCCTTTGAAAACAATGTTTACACATTTTTAAAAATTATATTTTTACCGTGGAAATTATTCACGTTGGTAGTTTCAGACGAAATGTCATTTAAACCCTTTTCCTGTATGTGGGAAAATATAACAATCGACTTTTAATGCCATTATATAAGACGACATTTGAAAATATTGCGGGCAATGGAATAATAACTAATAACCCCTTCCTTATATTCAGATTTTACTTTCCGTAGTGGACGACGGTTTAAACCTTTCCACCATATAACAAATCTGCAGCAGACAACTTTGAAAACGTCTAGGCAAGTATATAGAACAATCTTTTGTAAACGAAAATAAAGCAATTGAGTAGTGTTGAAAAGATTGTGGCAAAAGGAGAACTTGCTCGTTGCTGCAAAAATAACAATGTTACATTTAGAAATTTGGAATGTTCATACGAGAAGAAAAAACTTTCACGGGAAATGAGAAATATGAAACACATGTGAAAATGTAGGTTTAAATTCTAATATCAGTGGATGCTAATACCCCAAAACGATCCATGAACGCATGAAATACCCCAAAACCATCCATGATCGCATAACATAAAACAATTGACGCAAATGCAACCATTGCATTATTTACCATACAGAGTGAACCGATCAAAATATAATCAATAATTGGAACCTGAGGATAAGGCATGCTTCTAATTAAAAGAAAGAAGAAGTTCCCTTCATAATTTCTTTTCTAAGCAAAAGTAATTCTATAACTATAAGCGCTTTTTTGTGTGTAACGGGTCACTTTAATTTAATGTATGGATGATCCGAGGCCTTATCGCGGCGTGACATTGTTTGTTCTGTATCAAATATAACAACCACGTATCACACGCACGTATCATTTTGCATGTAATTAATTCGAATTCAAAATAACTCAAACCTCCATCCCATATCAGGAAAACAAATACATGTAAGCGATATTCTACCAAAGGAAATTGAAATGTTTATGATTGCACTAGACAAATAGAGATCGGCCGAAATCAACGCCGATGGCGGACCAGCGAAGCCGATTTCAAGAACAGAGCTTAACCTGGGCAACTGCAGAGACTCTAGCCAAACACAGAATGGATTAAAAATGAGCGATGATCTGCGAAAACCAACATAAGCGTAATTATTATACGCCTGGACAACAAACCCTACCAAGACTTTCATGTTAAAATGTCCAAATGGAAACTGGTTTACGGAAGTTTCTTGCAACATTCGTTTTACTAATTGGCGAACAGTGTAGAGCCAGTTGAGACTCAGCAGATACGCTGTCTGATATGGATATACATTGGTCACAATTACGGTTAGTTTCTGCAGAGGGCAGCTCAAATAGTTAGTCCTTGCATCAGTAGCATTGAAGGCATTATAATGAGTAAGTAAGTAAGTAAGTAAGTAAGTAAGTAAGTAAATACATGTAAATCTATGGCTGCATTTAAAATCGAGTTACATCAGAACACACGAACCACGCCGTAGAACCAGAACGTAGCGCATTTATATCTGGCGAAGATAAAGGTATGTTTGCCATCAGTGTTATCCAATTCAAATGCTGAAAATTTCGTCA
The DNA here is from genome assembly GCA_031761405.1 of Serripes groenlandicus. NCBI lineage: Eukaryota > Metazoa > Mollusca > Bivalvia > Cardiida > Cardiidae > Serripes > Serripes groenlandicus. The sequence continues at coordinate 24,128 of JASEVX010000921.1, forward strand.
AAACTTTCCTAAAACCGCGAATAACTATTAAAAGTGCTGAACTCCATAAAATAGATATTATAGTCAAAGTTTCAAAATTGTTCAAAAGTTTTCTTGAAATATTAGAATCATAATTCTGGGATAAAATGTGAGTAATAATTTAATTTTTCAGTACCATACACATCTAAATATTGATCGTTTATGCTTCAATTTTACTGGGTAGACATACCCAATAAGCCAAAATGTGTTCAGCTTCATGACTTTCAATTGACAGTTTTTGGCCCCTGGTCATAGTAGTAATACCATTTTTCTGCGTTGGCAGCCTGCCAATTGCTGTTAACCCACTACAACGCATTTAGGATAAGACTGCGCAAGAAAAATAGTTCATCATGGATTCAACAAAACTGCATTTAAAAGGTTGAGATCATCCGAAAAAGATCATTATAATGTTGTTGGAACATCAGTGAAAAACTTAAGGTGTGAGTAATCCAATATAAGTTAAACAAAAGCTTAATATCTTCTTCGCGAAGTGGAACGGAAAAGTACGACTATGTTCGAGCATTTACAGAGATTGTCCAATTCAGTTTAAAAAGAGTAATTTGTGAAATAAATCTTACAAGCAAACAAATGAGTTTGCGAATATTCACGGAAAATTGCATTGGCATATTTACCGGGAGGCCGTAGGGCCCGTGCGACACAAAATAAATGGTAAACGAAGAAGACGCGTGACAAATGCAGTGGCGGATTAACCGGGGGCCCGTGCCCCAGTTCATTTCTAGTCCTGGTCTGAAACAGCAGGCGTTTCAGGAAGCTGCGCCTAAATTGGTGAATCCGTCGGCATAGTACCTACTATACAGGTTTATGTAGCAGACATACACGCCGTAACAACGACCCCGATGATACTCCGGAGGAATATTATAAGCCTGTTATAACTATCCCTTTCTTGGATCATCTGCTCCAAGAATTCCTCAAATGATTTACCTCACTTCAGTATCGGGGTACTACGACATTATAACTGTTCCCGCCAGTTGATATAGCACTTAACGACTTTATCAGGGAAGACCTGCCAGCGGACGATACACTTCAGGTGTAAATCGAGTGCTGGAGGAATAAATGGGGTGAAAAATCACCCTTATCTTAACGACCAGTCAACAATTGTCGGCTTGATTTAGGAATGTGATCCGAATGTCCACACAATTCGTTCGATAGCGATCACACGTTTGGTGAACAAGAGTTCGAAGAAAGAATTTCAACTATTGGCCTCGTGAAGTCCGGCTGAAGATCATCATTGGCGAAGAAAATGCTTACAGGAATTTGGGTTTTAATTGAACTGATTAACATTGTCACCTCAAATTAAGTGACCTATTTGACCTAGATAATAGTTTAAATACGTAAGCAAGGTAATTTATCTGATGGAAATGTCAGATTAAATGACTAATTGCATTGAAATGAACGCGTAAGAACAGGCAACCTGAAGTTTCCTCACCAACACATAAGCACACATTTCAAATGAAAGAACGCCTCGATTTATTTTGATATGAAGTGAAAGTAAAAGGTGATTTAGTGACTTCAGTGATTTTAGATCATGATAATCGCATTAAAGCCAGACCAAAATACTTCGCTCTATGTAAATCAGATCTGACGACATCGCATAAAAGGTCGTCTCAAATTGAAACTATACATTTAAATATTCGTGAGCTGATTTTTTATTTTTCTGTCCAATACAAGTTGGAGACACAACCGACGCTAGGTCACCGTTTCTCTCTCTCGTTTATTTACATTGGTTATCTCCCCTATTGATATCTAACGATTTTGTAGGCGTTAATTCAATTGGCTGATGCAAACTGTAATAGGAAGTAATCAGATTGTTACGGGCGGTTGCTACTGCAGAGAAGTTTATGCATGGTTTTAATGTTTTTTATCCTACTCAACATGCCTAGATAAGGTGGGTGGGGTGGAAAATGTTTTTGAACCTTATAATCTCTATTACCATTAGGAGTACCTATAGACTTGTTATTGGTTATTAACAAGGGTAACTTTTTCCAAAATACAGTTTTTTATTTTCCTTTATAGTCTTTGTAAATAATACTCAATTTGTACCATATCACATTTCGGTAGCTCATTCGGTAGTGACGCGGGATAATCCAGGGGTTGTGAGTTTGAACACCAGCTCGGCCAACATTCTTTTCGATGTTTAACCAAAGTTACTTTGACACGCGTCATTCTTGTCCACCAACGGGCTAACAGTCCATGTGAAAAAGCAGTCAGTTGATTGAAAAGAATATTGTGTGAAGTACTGGTGTGAGAAAGCCAGGAAACACATGAGTAGATAAACTGACCGCCGTGATATGACTAAGCGAATGTTGAAAAGGACATTAACCCCGAACCAACCAATCAATCGACCATTCAACTCCATTTTAACCGCTGGTACAATCGGTCAGAAAAGACCCGCTTGAGACTTGTTGATCCAACTTGAATAAATATTAGTCCACATACATGTTACGGGTTTAGTTGTTGTTGTTGTTGTAATTATTTGACTTTGTCAGATAGTAAAAGGTCATATTGAGAAAATAAAAAAAAAATAATCTTGAAATATAGAGTTTTGAAGCGTGGTGAAAGGAGATATGAGGATTCAAAATATCGTGGTTAAAAGAGCAATGGATCGTATCAATACATAATACAATTACGAGTTTTGTTTAAGTAAAATAATGCATGAGTGGTAACTCTCATAACCTTGAAATGTACACAGCATTCTGATCCCAGCAAACGGTTTCGCACAAAGATAGATATTTTAGCCCGATGGTGCGAAGACAACTGAGGTTAGTCACACTGATGTTTGATAATCATCGAAGATAATTTTATTCGAACTAGGAACATAAATAATGACTCTTGATTCCCGATCGATAATCAACGGGAAAACAGTAGGGGATAATTTGTAGATTCTTTCGTGTCTATTAATTACAATGCATATATGAGCCATTCCACGAGAAAACCATACTTTACGCAGAGTCCACAATGTTGGTTTTCTCGTGGAACGGCTTGTAACCACTGCCCCTTGCTCTCTAGAAAAGGAGATTCAAGCTTAGAGAATGGATCAATACATATAACAACCAAACTACGACTATTTAGTTTATTCTTGATAATTTTATATTTTTAGGTCCATTCTCGGAAAATTGTCAACATGGTTTTAACCAATTGTATCAATTTGAGAAAAAAAAAAAAAAAAAAACAGCTTTGTAAAATTCATGTGAATAAAATATTGTTTAAACTTAACTACCCCTTCAAAGAGACATTGGTTAAATTAGCAAAACTATCAATCCTTTTATGAGTGAGTTGCTATAGAATTCAATACAAACACAAAATCAACGATGGACAATAGCACAAAGGCATTACACATCTAGCGTTTCATGTTATGCATGGTGTAACCCGACCTCACTAGCCAAGGCTAGTACACTTGACTGACGGCCTCTTTAGAAATCTAAACCACCGCTTTGCAATTTGATTGGATGCATAAATGGATGTTCGTCGCATATAATCAAATATATTGCAACAAAACCGTGTTTGTAACACAATTTGTCTCTCTTTCAACAATAATGATTTTGTTGAAAGTTGAAGGTGTTTTATATAAAGTTGAATAACCTCTGACTGATAAACAACCAGAATATTGTTTACTTTTAGTTATATAGACACCCTAAGAAATCCTATATTTTCTCAAATTGAAAGGAAAATCATTTTCGGGTTAAGATTTGATCTTTGATTTGACCTTACGAACGAAAAATTGGTCGGTCATTTTGTAATTGTCCTTTGCTGTTCTGGTTGTTTTAAAATTGAACTTTAAATCGATAGAGGTTTCTGTGTTGTTGGCCTCGTTGGGACCGTACCATAAACCCATAATGATATAACGGTCCTCTATGAATGGGGTAGATACCAGGATATTGACAGAAATCGTAGAACATACAACCTTTGCTCTGTTGATGTAATAGGTGATGAATTTCACTATACTGTTCAAGGTTCACATCTTAATACTTATAGAACGAAATACATTGATGCCTGTCATCTTAGTAACCATAATGATGTCAAATATGATCAACAGATGAACAGCGCTGATAAGTCTACTTTGTTAAGATTATCTTTATTCTGTATAATAAAAGAAATATCATTTTTCAGATAAAGATAAGCAATTTTGTTCCTCATTTTTTTTTTTACTAAGAATGTAACATTTATTTGTCTCTTTCTCCGCGTAACCATTTTTTTTTCACACGTAGTTTTTTTGTGTTAATATGTTTTATGTTTCATATTGGTATTATATTGTTTTATCAGACGAGCCTTGATGTGAGTAACGTACAGTCAATATGATCGATGTACACCTTAGTAATTATGAAGGCAAACAATAATTTCTCTCATTTGTATGTGATTTAACAAAGTAGTCAACTTTAACTTTCTTTGGTCTGTATTTCAGAATTTCTTTTTTTTTTTCTTGAATACAATTGTTAAGAATCTAGCCAATATAAAAATCAAAGATTGGTGTTGACATTTCATGATCGTGTTAAACAGATGCTGTGTTGATGGTTTATTATACCAGTCATGCGAAAAATAACATTTTCTTATATCGTCATACAATGGACAATTCCATAAAAAGTGTAATTCATCTTCAACAACATGTATATTTTTCTCTAAACAATATTTAAAATATCTAAACATTCTTTCAGTCTTGTTATGGCGTCCTGTTTCTATTGATAAGTTCTGGTTTGATCATCTAAAGTTTGCTAAAGAGTGTCGATGCCCTGGTTTTGGTCATACCATAACATTTAAATTGTTACGGTGTTTCCCAATTTTTAGTCTGTTGACGATCACATTTTGGTTCATACGTTGTTGATAGTATATCCTTACCTATAGTATTGCTGATTTACATCAGAAGCGCAGTTTTATAAATAAATTGTGCTGAAAGCGGCCTAAAGACCAATCATAAAAAGTACCAAGTAGTTATTTACTATCGAATCTGACATGTCTTGTTGGTAACTGTTTGTAAACAAGTGGACTAGGCATCTATGAGAGACCGGCTCGGTGGTGCGTGAAATCGCGGGCTGGATCCTCGGCCGGTTCATAAAAGTGATAATAATTGCTTTGCATCATTGGCACTCAGGGTTTTTGGGGTGACATTAGGACTGACTTGCTGTAGTCAGGATAAATAGACCAGACATACTGCTAAATTACCCAGGCAACGCGGTGATATGACTGAAGAATAGATGAAAGTTGAGTAAAACACCAAACAAACAAATCAACAAAATCATCTATGAGCTACTCCTGTCGATTTAGGATGATCAGTGCTGTTATTCGTGAACAAGAAGAATAAAAAAGCCCGACACCGACCAATTATATAAATGTGTATATATATTCGATAGTTTATTAAAGTCTCATCAATACATCATATATACATCACATAATAAAATATAGCTTAAAACATGTATTGCCACTTAATGTATGAGTTACAAGAGACTATAGTAAGAACATTACTATATATAACTAATACAACATCTTAATTCGATATATATATACAATACATAATATTGCACATATTGGAAACAATATATCAATATTTACAAAACTAATAAACTAGAAACAAATGCTAATCTTGTTTTAAAACTTAATTAAATCAAACACAATAAAATACTGAAAACATGAACGCGCACAATCGTGCATAATTAAGAACTGGGTGTAAAAAAAATCGATTATCACCCCGGTCAGACCGTAGATGAATTGATTAGCACTAATTTCTAGCTATACGTAAGATAACACAATACAATATTATAAGAAAACAACAACATTACTTACACAAATAAAACATCCTAGTATTAAGAATATCATTGCAGGTTTTGGCACTAAGTCTTGACAACATATTATTTGCTAAGATATAAGACAACTTATCTATATCAGGCATACTTTGAAATAACGGATTAATAGCGTTCGCCTTTTCTAACAATGGCATTCGTATAATATTATACAACCTACAATAGAATAGCACATGTATTTCTGATTCAACAGTGTTGCAAAAAGGGCAAAGACGATCATTTAGGGCAAGATTTTCATATCGGCCCGTTTCAACTCGAATAGGGGCTACACCACATCTAAACTTACTTAACGCTGCCCTATGTTTTGGCGGCATAATCAATTCACAATCATTTTCAACAGAATAGTTAATTTTGTACTTGCAATAGTTTCTTAACTTATTTCTACCCCTTCCACGTATACCTTCCGGTCTATTTATAGAGTCGTGCCAATCATTGACATACGCAGACATCATTTTATCATATGTGTATGAACCCCGTCTAGCAGCCAGCTCGGCAAACATTCTTTCGGTGTTTGATAAAAGTCAATGCGATAAGCGTCATTCATCCAGTTGCTTAGAAACCCAGCGGTGTATGCCGTCTGGTGGGCAAAAGTCTGGAAACAGATGGGTATGTGAACTGGTTGTCGAGAAGTAACTGAAACAATGTTGAAAACGAATGGACCGTGTTGTACCTCAGGAAAGGGATATCATATAGGGACATGGCTGACAAGTTCGTAGGGCTACATCTTTAACTTTCCGCCAGCAGGTACATAAATGCCTATCTAAAATTGGTCTGTCAGCGGAAACTGCTAACGTATTTAATAATGCTCCGAATCGCCTGATAAAGCTTATAAGCCCGAGCAAAAGTCTGGTTTCCATGAACTATTTCATCTGTTGTTACAATGTCTTCAAAAGCGGTCTGCTTCAGAGGCGTCAAAATGCGGCTGCATTTTAGACAGTGTTAATTTTTAAGTGTGTTTATACAAATAAAATGGTATATAAAAAGGTTTCTTTTTTCGCACCAATTCATCTAACATGTGTGCTTCAGTGAGCTGGACATAATACACCAAATAAATTCCTTCTTTGTTTCCATGTAAATCGGCCAGTTTCAGCTCTCAATTGTCACACTTTCTATACGTTGCTCATGTAGAACATCATGTATCATTGAAAAGAGTTATCTCTAAGCTTTCAAATAATCCAAAGACATTGGGGGGGGGGGGGGGGGGGGGGGGGGGCTTCGGGGGGTCATGCATAATGCAAGAAAGAATTCACCAGGTGAAAATGGTTACTGTCATTCTACGCAAACAAAGTTATTAGCCCGACTATTCGAAGAATATGAGAGCTTTACTACTCGCCCCGGCGTCGGCGTCGGCGTCTCCGTCGGCGTCCGGTTAAAGCTTTAGGGCAAGTTGGGATTTTCATTCATAAGTATTTGTGCTAGGGCTTTCATATTTGGAATATAGTTACATCTTATACCTTTCTTCACATTGAATGCTAAAGATGCTGAGTGTAACCTTCCTTTTGGGAAAAAAACATGATTTTCGGGGGTTAAAGTTTTAGGTTAAAGTTTTAGGGCAAGTTGGATTTTTTTTTTCTCAATAGGCACTTGTGCTAGGGCTTTCATATTTGGAATATAATTACATCTAATACCTTTCTTTATATTGTATGCTGAAGATTCTGAGTTTTACCTTCTTTTTGGGGTAAAATACATGATTTTTGGTGGTTATAGTTTTAGGGCAAGTTGGCATTTCCATTTAATTTTTTAATTTTTCTCTATAAGAATTTGTGCTAGGGCTTTAATATTTAGAATATAGTTACATCTTATACCTTTCTTCACATTGAATGCTGAAGATGCTGAGTGTGACCTTCTTTTTGGGGTAAAAAACATGATTTTCGGTGGTTAAAGTTTTGGGGCAAGTAGGATTTTATTTTATTTTTTTAACTTTTTCTGAATAAGTACTTGTGCTAGGGCTTTCATATTTGGAAAATAATTACATTTAATACATTTGTTCATATTATATGCTGAAGATGCTGAGTGTGACCTTCTGTTTGCGGTAAAACACATGCTTTTGGGTGGTTAAAGTTTTAGGGCAAGTTGGATTTTTCATTTAATTTTCTAATTTTTCTTAATAAGTACTTGTGTTAGGGCTTCCATATTTGGAATATAATTACATGTAATACCTTTCTTCACATTGTATGTTGAAGATGCTGAGTGTGACTTTTAGGGGGTAAAAAACATGATTTTTGTTTGATTTTGAGAATTTTAGATAAATTCTTAATTTTTGGTTACATTTCTTTCTAATTGTGATCATTTATTTATCAAATATAATTCTTCAACATATCAAACGGGTTTTGCATGGTGTCAAACATTAGGAAAACCTTTTTTTAAGGTTTTGCTAATTTTGGACTCGGTCAGTTTTAACATTTGCGTTTAGCTCAACGTTAAAGTTACATCATTCAAATCACTTCATACTTCACATATTTGTTAAGGACCATCGTACAATTAGGTTAGATGGAGTAATGGCCCTTGATTGACTTAAGAATTTTTTTTTTAAATTATATTTAAATGTATGTATATCTATTCAGTTGCTTTTAGATATAGAGTATATAATATGATTTAATAGTACTTAAGTGCAATATAATGAAAGAGTGCATTATGTGAATAAGCGGCATGTAGTCGAGCGCGCTGTCCTCCGACAGCTCTTGTTTTTAGGGACTATTTGGCTCAAAATCAACATGACCGCGGATGTATTTGGCGTAATTTGACCTGAAAACCAAATCACAATCGCTATTACATGTGACTGAAATTATGTTGAAAGCGTATAAACCACCATTACAGCAATAATTATCACCAATCAGAGTCTTTGACAAACTCCGATAAAATGTGGCCTCAGTAGACAAAATGTTTGTGTGACACTCATATATACATCGTATGTACCTCCTGTGGATTTTCTGTTTCAGGAATAATTACTCTATACCTCTATCCCCCTGAATGTGTCGGCCCGGATGAGCCTGCGTGGATTGCGCAGGTTGATCTTGGTCGATACATTACGCAAAGTCTATACTGATGGTTTGTCTCGTGGATTGACTCATATTACATATTTATATATAATTCTGTTTTCACATCGTTGTCGTAAACTTCATTCAGTAGAAGCTTCAACAGTCGTTTGTATCAGCATCAGAGGTAGGTGTCGTAATGGATATTTAAAAGTCGACGTAGCTGGGAATTTTGTTTGCGTCGATAACTGGTATGAATTAATCAAAAACGAAAAAAGCATCCGCGTATACGTGTGCAATTTATTAATAATGGTGACCGTGTAAATAATTTGCTTAATTGAAGTAAATTACGATGATAATTATAATAATTATAAAAAAAATAAAAAAATGATGATAATGATGATAATAACAATAATAATAATAATAATGATAATAATAAAAATAACACGTCACAGACTGATATAGATGCAGTTAACAAGTTACAGTACTATGTTGTAAAATCTATCTAGAGTTTTAAACCAGAACAAGATCCGGCATGTGCGAATCTTTGGTAGGCACCTATCGTCTATCATCTATAATTGACATAAGATTTCTCAAAAGGCTTTATCCCTGATATTTTCAGCGTATTTAATAAGTATGGTCTTTCAAATATGAATACATATATGAACAATGCAGGTTTTCTGCGTCTAAAACTAACTGGAATTTAACAGTAATTACTGTCATCAATGCATATGAAACTGACAACTGAAAATTGAGAATAGATGTCGACCCAGTTTCTAGATTTGAACCCTAGCACACTGCAATCTACCCAAGTATATTTATGATGTGTTTACAGACGTAAAGCCGAATACTGACAGAACAATTGCTAAACTATGGGTAGCAATTCCGGATGTTTACAATCGGTATTTTAAACTGTGCTCAACGTGACCTCTGATAGTATAAAACACGTTTTTTGTGAGTGTCCATGTTTGTCGTCGCAAAAAACGTCGTTTATACTGAATATACGACATAAGGTTAATGCCGGTGTGGCGTGAAATTTGTTCTCTCGTTGTGAGAGTTCTCATGCGCATGCGCAATGAGACTGAGACCACATACCACGCCGGTGTGGCGTGAAATTAGTTCTCCCGTTGTGGGAGTTCTCATTCGCATGCGCATACCGAAATGAGAACTCCCACAACGAGAAAACAAATTTCACACCGATGGTGTTAAATTTGTTCTCCCGTTGTGGGAGTTCTCATTCGCATGCACAATGGTTGATTCATTGGGCGCGCAATGAGACTGAGACCGCATACCACGCCGGTGTGGCGTGAAATTAGTTCTCCCGTTGTGGGAGTTCTCATGTAATCATACGCGCATACCGAAATGAGAACTCCCACAACGGGAGAAAAAATTTCACACCGGTGGCGTTAAATTTGTTCTCCCGTTGTGGAAGTTCTCATTCACATGCACAATGGTTGATTGATTGGGGGCGCAATAAGCCTGAGACCGCATACCACACAGGTGTGGCGTGAAATTAGTTCTCCCGTTGTGGGAGTTCTCATGTAATCATACGCGCATACCGAAATGAGAATTCCCACAACGGGAGAACAAATTTCACGCCACATCGTTGTGGCAGTTCTCATGCGCATGCGCAATGGAAGGGAGAACTTTTACAACGGCCCGCCAGAACGGAAGCGGAAGTGCAATCATACGCATGCGCACACTGAAATGAGAACTCTCACAACGGGAGAACAAATGTCACGCCACACCGGACGAACTTCTTCGAAACTCCTCCTTCGAAAGTTTCATGTTAAAGGTGTTAGGTTCAACGCTAGAAATCGATATTTCACACGAAATACTAATGCTCGAACACTCATTGGTGTACGCCTATAACTGCCTTAGGAACCTAGTTTAATCTCTGTGATCGGAAATCACACACAGTTTCCAAATGCATCTAACTACTTTCCGTGCTCGAATTTTCGAATTTTGAAGTTGCCACAATGTCATTAAGCACATGTCCGTGAAGAAAAGCAGTGAATCTCGATATATAGATTCAAGATTCAAGCTTCAAGATTTCTGTATTCAGTAACGTAAACGTAAACAAAGTTTCTAATTACATACATATGAATACTATAATATATAATACAAAGATCAAGTCAAGACAACCATGTGCACAATGTTGTTTCGACAAATATATTCTATCACTATATAAATGAGGTTGAACATATATGGAAATGTAAAAAATATATGTGAATATTTATAAAGACATATATATCTTACGTATACTTACGCGTACAGATAAGATAAGATAAGAAACATATTGGATTTTCATGGCATATCGCATGATAGCTCGAGGTTTTTAAGTGGTATTAACTAAGCTTATCCTTTGTGCAAAAGCTTCACGT
>JASEVX010000922.1:2500-35186 GCA_031761405.1 Serripes groenlandicus
TATTCAATGTTTTCAATTATTGAAAGTTGCGACATTTGGAGCAGTTGTTTTAATTAGATCATTGCGACAGTCCGCGTGCATGCATTGATGACCTTTTTACGTGGCTTTAAAACGAAACACCTGATGTAATTTACAAACTTTCTTATTTCATCTACATGTATATGGTAATGAAAACAAGAACAATCTTTAAAAAAGATAAACGGCGATCAATATGAGAAAACACTAAGAAATGGAACATGCGCATATTATTTGACTTGAATATCAGAAAGGTTTTGTTAATAAACAAAACAATCAGTAAATTTTCATGAATTATAACATTTGCGCAATAATGTTGTTTGTATATCTAAGAATTCGGCAGCTCCTTGAATTGGTAATGCATTATAATCGTGAACCAGTTGGAACATTATTCGATTAGAACATTGTTCTTTAAAAGATATAGAATCGGTAATCGAGTGTAGCTTCCGCGTTTTTGTTTATCCCTTTCTTTTTAGAACCACGTGTCAGATCGGCAATCTCCATCCAGCTTCAGTTTCTATAAATACATCATCAAGGCCGAGGATACCCCGTCACATGACTGGAGATTACGCGAGGCTCCCAAAAGGTGTATAAATTTCAATCGACGATAAATAACTGAAAACTTATCATGTTTCAAAAATTATTAATATTTTGCTCTTAAATATTAGATTTCATACGATTTTACTGAATCTTTTCACTGAAACTTATTTTTTAAGGAAAACAATTAAAAGTAAGTATGAAGAACATTTCATTTTAAAACTTCACCTTATTAGTGCATCTCGTAGGATCGCAAACTTAACTATAAACCAATCAAAACGTTCATTTCCTTTATTTCACTATTCATTAAATACAACATTTGATTGGTCTACAATCTAGATCATTTGTTGAACATCTAGGTCAAAACCCAGGTTAATCAGCTATCGCCGAAAAATGATAAGGACATCATTCTCAGCTCTATTTGTTATGACATCGTAAGAATAGTGGGAGTACACTTTGATGATGTTTTTGTAAGACGGTCCTTTTATGTATATATGAGCAGTGCCGCAAGAAAACAAACATTATTGTCACTGCGTAATGTTTCGACCCAGATCAGCCTGAGCAGTCCGCGCAAACTGATCCGGGCAGAATCATTCCTTCTCATGGGGAAAGAGGTATAGAGTAATGATTCACGAAACAGAAAATCCACAGGAGGCGAAAAGTTTCTATCCGGGTAAGCCTGCGCGGCATGCTTAAGCTGACCCGGGTCGATACATTACGCAGAAACCATAATGTTGGTTTTCTCGCGAGACGGCTCAATTATGACACGTATACGGACAGTGAAGACTCAGGGTGCGCAGATGCTTTAGTCCGAATATTGCTAGAGGCAGCGCAGTACTTTGGTTGGTCGTACTAACTTTGGAAATTGAACATCTCTAAAGGTGAAAGTTTAATCATTGGACAGAATTGAAAGCATTGTGGCAAAAAAGAAAATGCTTATTATGAGAACTTTCTCTTTTTACAACAATATTTTCAAAAGTCGTCTGCTGCAAAAGTGTCACGGAATGTAAGTATGTGGGAAAGGGAGGGAGAAATACGAGAGGACGGAGGATGCCGCGTCCGAAATTTTCACCTATATAAATATAAGTGGAAACACGTGATGTCTTGCAATTAACCCTTATCCCCCTCGCTGACCAACGACTATTGGTTGGTGTTTAGAGGGGTCTGGACTAATATTTGCTGAATATTATCAAGGGAGTATCGAACAATGTAGAACAAGACTTTACTGCACTAATAAACAGTCTGATCTTAGTCTATAGTGTTCGCAATTGATGTTAACAGTCGTACACAACGTGACAAACACACGTGTTGTTTAGAGTAGTATAGAAGGATAATGGTTAATAAGCGTTCCGGTGTCTTCTACTGTCACCTAGTAATCACAGAGTACCTCAATCGAAGCCAGATCTACATTACGTGACCAAGTAAAGTTTAGTATCAGTTGATCCTTGGACTATCTGTCAGATATCAAATAAACGGATAAACCGCGCCCGGTTACGATGCTTCGCTTTGAAGTGCATTTATCTGCAACATGCGACTAGAAACAACATTGGTAAACATAGTAAATCAAAATAATTATGAACATTTATTACTTTTGAGGATATATCAGTTGATCCACTTCGTTCGGACAAGAGTAGACTCGGATCCATGTGAATGTGTGTATTACCCAATCTCTTTTTATATTCAAACTCACAATCTCAAATAAATGAGAATTGTACAGTTAAACAGAGTTGAAATCATTGTGGCAAAAGGAGAAGCTGTTCATCATGAGCAATTTCTTTTTTCATCACAATCGAGATCTGCTTCCTGAACATTTAACCAGTGCCATTTGTAATGGAAAATCCAAATGGCAGAACCCACTTATCAAGGGATTTGAACCCAAGGACCAATGTCTAACCTAAAACCCGATATTCAAAGATCGGTGCCAAGCCCTGGTCTGATCCGACGGACGTGTAAAGTAACCAATACAATAATCGATATTTTAATAAAAATGAGTCCAGTTAAAAAACAGTAGACAGTCGGTTGTCATAGCTCGCACCAAAATAGCTAAACGACAAACAGTGGTTATTGTGATCTCCTCTGTTTAAAATATCTAACCTAAAACCCGAAATTCAAAAAGATCCGTGCCATGCCCTGGTCTGATCTAACGGACGTGTAAAAATAAATAAGTCTAGTTAACACATAACCTCATAAAGGTGTGTGAAGTTAGCAGTCAGTTGGGTATTGGTAGTTGGTTATTCAATCTACTGCCAGAGTACGAATAAACAGCCAGATAGTAGTTGGGTGTCCGCAATATTATCGAATCTATAGCCATGGGCGATTACCCACACAGCTAGCAATTGGTTATTCAACGAAGAGTCAAAGCGCGAATCTACTGCATTATACGAAAAACCACACAGCTATCAATTAGTTATTCAACAAAGAATCAAAGCGCGAATCTACTGCTATATACGAATAACCACACAGCTATCAATTGGTTACTCAACAAAGACTCAAAGCGCGAATCTACTGCTATATACGAATAACCACACAGCTATCAATTGGGTATTCAACAAAGAGTCAAAGCGCGAATCTACTGCTATATACGAATAATCACACAGCTATCAATTGGTTATTCAACAAAAAGTCAAAGCGCGAATCTACTGCTATATACGAATAATCACACAGCTAGCAATTGGTTATTCAACAAAAAGTCAAAGCGCGAATCTACTGCTATATACGAATAACCACACAGCTTGCAATTGGGTATTCAACAAAGACTCAAAGCGCGAATCTACTGCTATATACGAATAACCAAACAGCTATCAATTGGGTATTCAACGAAGAGGCAAAGCGCGAATCTACTGATATATGCGAATACCCACACAGCTATCAATTGGTTATTCAACAAATAGTCAAAGCGCGAATCTACTACTATATACGAATAACCACACAGCAATTAATTGGGTATTTAACAAGGAGTCAAAGCACGAATATACTGCTATATACGAATACCCACACAGCTAGCAAGTGGTTATTCAACTAAAAGTCAAAGCGCGAATCTACTGCTATATACATATAACTACACAGCTATCAATTAGTTATTCAACAAAGACTCAAAGCGCAAATGTACTGCTATAAATGAATACACACAATGCTATCAATTGGGTATTCAACAAAGAGTCAAAGAGCGAATTCACTGCTATATACGACTCAACCAAACAGCTATCAATTGGGTATTCAACGAAGAGGCAAAGCGCGAATCTACTGATATATGCGAATACCCACACAGCTATCAATTGGTTATTCAACAAATTGTCAAAGCGCGAATCTACTACTATATACGAATAACCACACAGCAATTAATTGGGTATTTAACAAGGAGTCAAAGCACGAATCTACTGCAATATACAAATAACCACACAGCTATCAATTAGTTATTCAACACAAAGTCAAAGCGCGAATCTACTGATATATGCGAATAACCACACAGCTATCAATTGGTTATTCAACAAAAAGTCAAAGCGCAAATCTACTGCTATATACGAATAACCAAACAGCCATCAATTGTGTATTCAACAAAGAGTCAAAGCAAGAATCTACTGATATATACGAATAACCACACGGCTATCAATTGGTTATTCAAGAGAAAGTCAAAGCGTGAATCTACTGCTATATACGTATACACAGCTAGCAATAGATTATTCAACAAAAAGTCAAAGCGCGAATCTACTTATATATACGAATAACCAAACAGCTATCAATTGGGTATTCAACAAAGAGTGAAAGTGCGAATCTACTGCTTTATACGAATAACCAAACAGCTATCAATTAGGGTATTCAACAAATAGTCAAAGCGCGAATCTACTGCTTTATACGAATAACCAAACAGCTATCAATTGGGTATTCAACAAATAGTCAAAGCGCGAATCTACTGCTTTATACGAATAACCAAACAGCTATCAATTAGGGTATTCAACAAAGAGTCTATATACGAATCAACTGATATATGCGAATACCCACAAAACTAGCAATTGGTTATTCAACAAAGAGCCAATGCATGAATCTACTGCTATATACGAATAACCCCACAGCTATCAATTGGGTATTCAACAAAGAGTCAAAGCGTGAATCTACTGCTATATACGAATACCCACACAGCTAGCAATAAGTCAAAACGCGAATCTACTGCTATATATGAATAACCTTACAGCTATCAATTGGTTATTCAACAAAGAGTCAAAGAATGAATGAAGAAAGATGAATTACAAAGCATACACCACATACGCATAATCATACATACCGGGATCACTCGAACATATCGATAACTCGAACATATCGATAACTCGAACATATCGATAACTCGAACAAATCGATAACTCGAACATATAGATTACTCGAACTAATCGATAACTCGAACACAAATATAACTCGAATGCATCGATACCTCGAACATATCGATAACGCGAATATACAGATAACTCGAACATCTCAATAACTCGAAAAAAATCAATGTCTCGAACATACCGATAACTCGATAATCTCGATAACTCGAATATATTAATGTCTCAAACATAGACATATCTCGAAAATCTTGACATTTTGATATGCTCGAGATCTTGATAAGTTCGTGATATCAATATGTTCGAGTTATCAATAAATTCGAGTTAGGAATGCATTCATTTCGTTAGTATTTTCGAGATATCGATAAGGTCGAGATATCGATAAGTTCGAGATATCGATAAGTTCGAGATATCGATAAGTTCGAGATATCGATAAGTTCGAGATATCGATTAGTTCGAGATATCTATTTGTTCAAGTTATCAATATATTCGAGTAAGGGATGCAATCATTTCATAAATACGTTCGATATATCGTTTTGTTCGAGCTATCGGTATGTTAGAGATATCGATTTGTTCTATAATTCGATATGTTAGAATTATCAATATGTTCAAATAAGATGTATTTGTTAGATCAATGTATTCGAGACATCGATTTGTTCGAGCTATTGGTATGTTCGAGATATATATATATATATATATATGTTCGAGATATCGATATGCTCGAGTTATCGGTATGTTAAAGTTATATCAATGTATTCGAGATATCTATATGTTCGAGTCATCGGTAAGTTCGAGATATCGATACGTTCGAGTCATTGATATATTTGAGTTATCGAGACGTTCGAGTTATCGGTATATTCGAGTTATCGATATGTTCGAGGTATCGTCGCATTCGAGTTATCGATGTGTTTGAGTTATCGTTATGTTCAAGTTATCGGTATGCTCGAGACATAGAGATGTTCGAATTATCGGTGTGTTCGAGTAATCGATATTCGCGATTTGAGCTAAGTTGAATAATCAATTGATAGCTGTGTGGTTATTCGTATATAGAAGTAGATTCACACTTTGACTCTTTGTTGAATACCCAATTGATAGCTATGTGGTTATTCGTATATAGCAGTAGATTCAAGCTTTGATTCTTTGTTGGGCAACCACTTGCTATCTGTGTGGGTATTCGTATATAGCAGTAGATTTGCTCTTTGACTCTTTATTGAATAACCAATTAATAGCTATGTGGTTATTCAAATATAGCAGGAGATTTGCGCTTTAACTCTTTGTTGAATAACCAATTACTATCTTTTTGGGTATTCGCATATAGCAGTAGATTCGCGCTTTGACTCTTTATTGAATAACCAATTGCTAGCTGTGTGGTTATTCATATATAGCAGTAGATTCGCGCTTTGACACTTTGTTGAATAACCAATTGATAGCTGTGTGTTTATTCATATATAGCAGTAGATTCGCGCTTGACACTTTGTTGAATAACCAATTGATAGCTGTGTGGTTATACGTATATAACAGTAGATTCGCTCTTTGACACTTTGTTGAATAACCAATTGATAGCTGTGTGTTTATTCATATATAGCAGTACATTCGCGCTTTGACACTTTGTTGAATAACCAAATGATAGCTGTGTGTTTATTCATATATAACAGTAGATTCGTGCTTTGACACTTTGTTGAATAAACAATTGATAGCTGTGTGGTTTTTCATATATAGCAGTAGATTCGCGCTTTGACACTGTGTTGAATAACCAATTGATAGCTGTGTGTTTATTCGTATATAGCAGTAGATTCGCGCTTTGACACTTTGTTGAATAACCAATTGATAGCTGTGTGGTTATTCGTATATAACATTAGATTCGCTCTTTGACACTTTGTTGAATAACCAATTGATAGCTGTGTGTTTATTCATATATATCATTAGATTCGCGCTTTGACACTTTGTTGAATAACCAATTGATAGCTGTGTGTTTATTCATATATAGCAGTAGATTCGCGCTTTAACACTTTGTTGAATAACCAATGGATAGCTGTGTGGTTATTCATATATAGCAGTAGATTCGCGCTTTGACACTTTGTTGAATAATCAATTGATAGCTGTGTGTTTATTCATATATAGCAGTAGATTCGCGCTTTGACACTTTGTTGAATAACCAATTGATAACTGAGTGTTTATTCATATATAGCAGTAGATTCGCGCTTTGACACTTTGTTGAATAACCAATTGATAGCTGTGTGGTTATTCGTATATAGCAGTAGATTCGCGCTTTAACTCTTTGTTGAATACCCAATTGGTAGCTATGTGGTTATTCGTATATAGCAGAAGATTCAAGCGTTGTCTCTTTATTTAATAACCAATTGATAGCTGAGTGGGTATTCACATATAGCAGTAGATTCAGGCTTTGACTCTTTGTTGAATACCCAATTGATAGCTGGCGGGGTTTCTATATATATATATCAGTAGATTCGCGATTTGATTATTTGTTGAATAACCAATTGATTGATATGTGGTTATTCATATATAGCAGTAGATTCGTGCTTTAGCTATTTGTTGAATAACCAATTGATAGCTGTGTGGTTATTCGTATGTAGCAGTAGATTCGCGGTTTGACATTATGTTGAATAACTAATTGATAGCTGGCTGGGTATACACATATAGCAGTAGATTCAAGTTTTGACTCTTTGTTGAATAACCAATTGAGAGCTGTTTGGGTATTCACATATAGTAGTAGATTCAAGTTTTGGCTCTTTGTTGAATACACAATTGATAGCTGGCTGGGTATTCAAATAAAGCAGTATATTCAGGCTTTGACTCTTTGTTGAATAACCAATTGATTTGACTCTTTGTTGAATAACCAATTGATAGATGTGTGTTTATTCGTATATAGCAGTAGATTCTCGCTTTGACTAATTGTTGAATAACCAATCGATAGCTGTGTGGGTATTCACATAAAGCAGTCGATTCGCGCTTTGACTCTTTGTTGAATACCCAATTGATAGCTGTGTGGGTATTCGCCAATGGCTATAGATTCGATAATATTGCGGATACCCAACTACTAGCTGGCTGTTTATTCGTATTCTAGCAGTAGATTGAATACCGAACTACCAATCACCAACTTACTGCTAACTTCACACACCTAACACATAAATGTAGTTCTTTGCATTACATTTGATGTTGTGCATTTTACATACATGTTGTCGTTGCGGCTGTAAAAGAAACATAAGTCGTAACAATAAGTATCCAATAGTATCAGACTGTAAAAGATACATAAGTTGTAACAATACGTATCCAATTGTATCAGACTGTACAAGATACATAAGTTGTAACAATACGTATCCAATAGTATCAGACTGTAAAATATACATAAGTTGTAACAATACGTATCCAATAGTATCAGACTGTAAAAAGATACATAAGTTGTAACAATAAGTATCCAATAGTATCAGATTGTAAAAGATACATAAGTTGTAACAATAAGTATCCAATTGTATCAGACAGTAAAAACTACATAAGTTGTAACAATACGTATCCAATAGTATCAGACTGTAAAAGATACATAAGTTGTACCAACAAGTATCCAAAGGTATCAGACTGTAAAAGATACATAAGTTGTAACAATACGTATCCAATAGTATCAGACTGTAAAGTATACATAAGTTGTACCAATAAGTATCCAATAGTATCAGACTGCAAAAGATACATAAGTTGTAACAATAAGTATCAAATAGTATCAGACTGTAAAAGATACATAAGTTATAACAATATGTATCAAATAGTATCAGACTGTAAAAGATACATAAGTTGTAACAATAAGTATCCAGTAGTATCAGACTGTAAAAGATACATAAGTTGTAACGATATGTATTTAATAGTATCAGACTGTAAAAGAAACATACGTTGTAACAATAAGTATCCAATAGTATCAGACTGTAAAAGATACATAAGTTATAACAATATGTATCAAATAGTATCAGACTGTAAAAGATACATAAGTTGTAACAATAAGTATCCAGTAGTATCAGACTGTAAAAGATACATAAGTTGTAACGATATGTATTTAATAGTATCAGACTGTAAAAGAAACATACGTTGTAACAATAAGTATCCAATAGTATCAGACTGTAAAAGATACATAAGTTGTAACAATACGTATCCAATAGTATCAGACTGTAAAAGATACATAAGTTGTAACAATACGTATCCAATAGTATCAGACTGTAAAAGATACATAAGTTGTAACGATAAGTATCCAATAGTATCAGATTGTAAAAGATACATAAGTTGTAACAATACGTATCCAATAGTATCAGACTGTAAAGTATACATAAGTTGTACCAATAAGTATCCAATAGTATCAGACTGCAAAAGATACATAAGTTGTAACAATAAGTATCAAATAGTATCAGACTGTAAAAGATACATAAGTTGTAACAATAAGTATCCAATAGTATCAGATTGTAAAAGATACATAAGTTGTAACAATACGTATCCAATAGTATCAGACTGTAAAGTATACATAAGTTGTACCAATAAGTATCCAATAGTATCAGACTGCAAAAGATACATAAGTTGTAACAATAAGTATCAAATAGTATCAGACTGTAAAAGATACATAAGTTGTAACAATACGTATCCAATAGTATCAGACTGTAAAAGATACATCAGTTGTATCAATAAGTGTCCAATAGCATCAGACTGTAAAAGATACATAAGTTATAACAATATGTATCAAATAGTATCAGACTGTAAAAGATACATAAGTTGTAACAATAAGTATCCAGTAGTATCAGACTGTAAAAGATACATAAGTTGTAACGATATGTATTTAATAGTATCAGACTGTAAAAGAAACATACGTTGTAACAATAAGTTCCAATAGTATCAGACTGTAAAAGATACATAAGTTAAAACAATATGTATCAAATAGTATCAGACTGTAAAAGATACATAAGTTGTAACAATAAGTATCCAGTAGTATCAGACTGTAAAAGATACATAAGTTGTAACGATATGTATTTAATAGTATCAGACTGTAAAAGAAACATACGTTGTAACAATAAGTATCCAATAGTATCAGACTGTAAAAGATACATAAGTTGTAACAATACGTATCCAATAGTATCAGACTGTAAAAGATACATAAGTTGTAACAATACGTATCCAATAGTATCAGACTGTAAAAGATACATAAGTTGTAACAATAAGTATCCAATAGTATCAGATTGTAAAAGATACATAAGTTGTAACAATAAGTATCCAATAGTATCAGACTGTAAAAGATACATTAGTTGTAACAATAATTATCCAGTAGTATCAGACTGTAAAAGATACATAAGTTGTAACAATAAGTATCCAATTGTATCAGACAGTAAAAACTACATAAGTTGTAACAATACGTATCCAATAGTATCAGACTGTAAAAGATACATAAGTTGTACCAACAAGTATCCAAATGTATCAGACTGTAAAAGATACATAAGTTGTAACAATACGTATCCAAAAGTATCAGACTGTAAAGTATACATAAGTTGTACCAATAAGTATCCAATAGTATCAGACTGCAAAAGATACATAAGTTGTAACAATAAGTATCAAATAGTATCAGACTGTAAAAGATACATAAGTTGTAACAATACGTATCCAATAGTATCAGACTGTAAAAGATACATCAGTTGTATCAATAAGTGTCCAATAGCATCAGACTGTAAAAGATACATAAGTTATAACAATATGTATCAAATAGTATCAGAATGTAAAAGATACATAAGTTGTAACAATAAGTATCCAGTAGTATCAGACTGTAAAAGATACATAAGTTGTAACGATATGTATTTAATAGTATCAGACTGTAAAAGAAACATACGTTGTAACAATAAGTATCCAATAGTATCAGACTGTAAAAGATACATAAGTTATAACAATATGTATCAAATAGTATCAGACTGTAAAAGATACATAAGTTGTAACAATAAGTATCCAGTAGTATCAGACTGTAAAAGATACATAAGTTGTAACGATATGTATTTAATAGTATCAGACTGTAAAAGAAACATACGTTGTAACAATAAGTATCCAATAGTATCAGACTGTAAAAGATACATAAGTTGTAACAATACGTATCCAATAGTATCAGACTGTAAAAGATACATAAGTTGTAACAATACGTATCCAATAGTATCAGACTGTAAAAGATACATAAGTTGTAACAATAAGTATCCAATAGTATCAGATTGTAAAAGATACATAAGTTGTAACAATAAGTATCCAGTAGTATCAGACTGTAAAAGATACATAAGTTGTAACGATATGTATTTAATAGTATCAGACTGTAAAAGAAACATACGTTGTAACAATAAGTATCCAATAGTATCAGACTGTAAAAGATACATAAGTTGTAACAATACGTATCCAATAGTATCAGACTGTAAAAGATACATAAGTTGTAACAATACGTATCCAATAGTATCAGACTGTAAAAGATACATAAGTTGTAACAATAAGTATCCAATAGTATCAGATTGTAAAAGATACATAAGTTGTAACAATACGTATCCAATAGTATCAGACTGTAAAGTATACATAAGTTGTACCAATAAGTATCCAATAGTATCAGACTGCAAAAGATACATAAGTTGTAACAATAAGTATCAAATAGTATCAGACTGTAAAAGATACATAAGTTGTAACAATACGTATCCAATAGTATCAGACTGTAAAAGATACATCAGTTGTATCAATAAGTGTCCAATAGCATCAGACTGTAAAAGATACATAAGTTATAACAATATGTATCAAATAGTATCAGACTGTAAAAGATACATAAGTTGTAACAATAAGTATCCAGTAGTATCAGACTGTAAAAGATACATAAGTTGTAACGATATGTATTTAATAGTATCAGACTGTAAAAGAAACATACGTTGTAACAATAAGTATCCAATAGTATCAGACTGTAAAAGATACATAAGTTAAAACAATATGTATCAAATAGTATCAGACTGTAAAAGATACATAAGTTGTAACAATAAGTATCCAGTAGTATCAGACTGTAAAAGATACATAAGTTGTAACGATATGTATTTAATAGTATCAGACTGTAAAAGAAACATACGTTGTAACAATAAGTATCCAATAGTATCAGACTGTAAAAGATACATAAGTTGTAACAATACGTATCCAATAGTATCAGACTGTAAAAGATACATAAGTTGTAACAATACGTATCCAATAGTATCAGACTGTAAAAGATACATAAGTTGTAACAATAAGTATCCAATAGTATCAGATTGTAAAAGATACATAAGTTGTAACAATAAGTATCCAATAGTATCAGACTGTAAAAGATACATTAGTTGTAACAATAATTATCCAGTAGTATCAGACTGTAAAAGATACATAAGTTGTAACAATAAGTATCCAATTGTATCAGACAGTAAAAACTACATAAGTTGTAACAATACGTATCCAATAGTATCAGACTGTAAAAGATACATAAGTTGTACCAACAAGTATCCAAATGTATCAGACTGTAAAAGATACATAAGTTGTAACAATACGTATCCAATATTATCAGACTGTAAAGTATACATAAGTTGTACCAATAAGTATCCAATAGTATCAGACTGCAAAAGATACATAAGTTGTAACAATAAGTATCAAATAGTATCAGACTGTAAAAGATACATAAGTTGTAACAATACGTATCCAATAGTATCAGACTGTAAAAGATACATCAGTTGTATCAATAAGTGTCCAATAGCATCAGACTGTAAAAGATACATAAGTTATAACAATATGTATCAAATAGTATCAGACTGTAAAAGATACATAAGTTGTAACAATAAGTATCCAGTAGTATCAGACTGTAAAAGATACATAAGTTGTAACGATATGTATTTAATAGTATCAGACTGTAAAAGAAACATACGTTGTAACAATAAGTATCCAATAGTATCAGACTGTAAAAGATACATAAGTTATAACAATATGTATCAAATAGTATCAGACTGTAAAAGATACATAAGTTGTAACAATAAGTATCCAGTAGTATCAGACTGTAAAAGATACATAAGTTGTAACGATATGTATTTAATAGTATCAGACTGTAAAAGAAACATACGTTGTAACAATAAGTATCCAATAGTATCAGACTGTAAAAGATACATAAGTTGTAACAATACGTATCCAATAGTATCAGACTGTAAAAGATACATAAGTTGTAACAATACGTATCCAATAGTATCAGACTGTAAAAGATACATAAGTTGTAACAATAAGTATCCAATAGTATCAGATTGTAAAAGATACATAAGTTGTAACAATACGTATCCAATAGTATCAGACTGTAAAGTATACATAAGTTGTACCAATAAGTATCCAATAGTATCAGACTGTAAAAGATACATAAGTTATAACAATATGTATCAAATAGTATCAGACTGTAAAAGATACATAAGTTGTAACAATAAGTATCCAGTAGTATCAGACTGTAAAAGATACATAAGTTGTAACGATATGTATTTAATAGTATCAAACTGTAAAAGAAACATACGTTGTAACAATAAGTATCCAATAGTATCAGACTGTAAAAGATACATAAGTTATAACAATATGTATCAAATAGTATCAGACTGTAAAAGATACATAAGTTGTAACAATAAGTATCCAGTAGTATCAGACTGTAAAAGATACATAAGTTGTAACGATATGTATTTAATAGTATCAGACTGTAAAAGAAACATACGTTGTAACAATAAGTATCCAATAGTATCAGACTGTAAAAGATACATAAGTTGTAACAATACGTATCCAATAGTATCAGACTGTAAAAGATACATAAGTTGTAACAATACGTATCCAATAGTATCAGACTGTAAAAGATACATAAGTTGTAACAATAAGTATCCAATAGTATCAGATTGTAAAAGATACATAAGTTGTAACAATAAGTATCCAATAGTATCAGACTGTAAAAGATACATTAGTTGTAACAATAATTATCCAGTAGTATCAGACTGTAAAAGATACATAAGTTGTAACAATAAGTATCCAATTGTATCAGACAGTAAAAACTACATAAGTTGTAACAATACGTATCCAATAGTATCAGACTGTAAAAGATACATAAGTTGTACCAACAAGTATCCAAAGGTATCAGACTGTAAAAGATACATAAGTTGTAACAATACGTATCCAATAGTATCAGACTGTAAAGTATACATAAGTTGTACCAATAAGTATCCAAAAGTATCAGACAGTAAAAGAAACATAAGTTATAACAATATGTATCAAATAGTATCAGACTGTAAAAGATACATAAGTTGTAACAATAAGTATCCAGTAGTATCAGACTGTAAAAGATACATAAGTTGTAACGATATGTATTTAATAGTATCAGACTGTAAAAGAAACATACGTTGTAACAATAAGTATCCAATAGTATCAGACTGTAAAAGATACATAAGTTGTAACAATACGTATCCAATAGTATCAGACTGTAAAAGATACATAAGTTGTAACAATACGTATCCAATAGTATCAGACTGTAAAAGATACATCAGTTGTATCAATAAGTGTCCAATAGTATCAGACTGTAAATATACATAAGTTATAACAATATGTATCAAATAGTATCAGACTGTAAAAGATACATAAGTTGTAACAATAAGTATCCAGTAGTATCAGACTGTAAAAGATACATAAGTTGTAACGATATGTATTTAATAGTATCAGACTGTAAAAGAAACATACGTTGTAACAATAAGTATCCAGTAGTATCAGACTGTAAAAGATACATAAGTTGTAACGATATGTATTTAATAGTATCAGACTGTAAAAGAAACATACGTTGTAACAATAAGTATCCAATAGTATCAGACTGTAAAAGATACATAAGTTGTAACAATACGTATCCAATAGTATCAGACTGTAAAAGATACATAAGTTGTAACAATGCGTATCCAATAGTATCAGACTGTAAAAGATACATAAGTTGCAACAATATGTATCAAATAGTATCATACTGTAAAAGATAAATAAGTTGTAACAATACGTATCCAATTGTATCAGACTGTAAAAGATACATAAGTTGTAACAATACGTATCCAATTGTATCAGACTGTAAAAGATACATAAGTTTTAACAATACGTATCCAATTGTATCAGACTGTAAAAGATACATAAGTCGTAACGATATGTATTTAATAGTATCAGACTGTAAAAGATACATAAGTTGCAACAATAAGTATCCAGTAGTATCAGACTGTAAAAGATACATAAGTTGTAACGTTATGTATTTAATAGTATCAGACTGTAAAAGATACATAAGTTGTAACAATAAGTATCCAGTAGTATCAGACTGTAAAAGATACATAAGTTGTAACAATAATTATCAAGTAGTATCAGACTGTAAAAGATACATAAGTTGTAACAATAAGTATCCAGTAGTATCAGACTGTTAAAGATATATAAGTTGTAACAATAAGTATCCAGTAATATCAGACTGTAAAAGATATATAAGCTGTACCAATAAGTATCCAATTGTATCAGACTGTAAAAGATATATAAGTTGTTACAATAAGTATCCAGTAGTATCAGTCTGTAAAATATACATAAGTTGTAACAATATGTATCAAATAGTATCAGACTGTAAAAGATACATAAGTTGTAACAATATTTATCAAATAGTATCAGACTGTAAAAGATACATAAGTTGTAACATTAAGTAGCCAGTAGTATCATACTGTAAAAGATACATAAGTTGTATCAATAAGTATCCAATAGTATCAGACTGTAAAAGATACATAAGTTGTATCAATATGTATCAAATAGTATCAGACTGTAAAAGATACATAAGTTGTAAAAAAAAGAATCCAGTAGTATCAGACTGTTAAAGAAACATAAGTTGTAACAATACGTATCCAATAGTGTCAGACTGTAAAAGATACATAAGTTGTAACAATTCGTATCCAATAGTATCAGACTGTAAAAGATACATAAGTTGTAACAATACGTATCCAATAGTATCAGACTGTAAAAGATACATAAGATGTAACAATACGCATCCAATAGTATCAGACTGTAAAAGATACATAAGTTGTAACAATACGTATCCAATTGTATCATACTGTAAAAGATACATAAGTTGTAACAATACATGTACAATGTAATAACATTCTTTGTACTAATTCGTGAAAATAACAATTTTAGTACTAACTCGTGAAAATATCACTCTTGCTACCTTCTAATGAAAATATACCACTTTTTGGTACTATCTCGTGAAAATAACATTCTTTGTACTAATTCGTGAAAATAACACTTTTAGTACTAACTCGTGAAATTATGACTTTTGGTACAAACTCGTGAAAATATCACTCTTGGTACTAACTCGTGAAAATATCACTTTTGGTACTTACTCGTGAAAATATCACTTTTAGTACTCACTCGTGCACATAACACTTTTAATATTCATCCGTGAAAATATCTCTTTTGGTAGACACTCAGTGAAATATCCCTTTTGGTACTCTCAGTGACATATCACTTTTGGTACTCTCAGTGAAATATAACTTTTGGTACACTCAGTGAAATATCACTTTTGGTACTCTCAGTAAAATATCACTTTTTGTACTCTCAGTGAAATATCACTTTTGGTACTCACTCAGTGAAAATATCACTTTTAGTACGCACTCGGTGAAAACATATCTCGGTATTACACCGGAAGTCACGTTTTATCATATCAGTTCTAATTTAACCCTTTTATTGTTGACACCGAATTTGTGCTACCGTATTTTGCCTATATGTGTTCAAAGTCGTCTACTGCAGATAAGTCAAAATAAGTATGCACGTTGAAAATGGAGGTATATTACAATATTGTTGATTCTTGTAGCAATTAAGTCATTTCATTTGGTGAAGGTTCTGACGAGATTGTATAATTGCAAAGTATCGTCTGCTTCTTCAAAAAATACACAAATATAAATATAGCTGCTACTTTATTCGCGATCCCTTGTTTTAATACCGGAGAAAGTATTGATTATAACTATCATTTTTATTGTAACAATTATCCTTATTAGTCACCGGGCAGAAGCCCGCGACTTATATTTTTAATAGCTTTTCGGAAATGACATAGGAGGACGAGTTATTATTAGGGACAAAAATTAAATGTCATGAACATATTACAATTGCGTTTGTTTAAAAACACTAAGCTATGTGTCAATATCGAGATAAAAATCACGTCGAATTCTCCCTTTGATAGCAATTTTAACTTACTGAATGTTATTTTCATGTTCAGAGAATTGTCTTCATATGCGAAAAATGCATTTAATAATGTTTATCCATGTATATCTAAAATATGAATGGTTTCTAAGCTAAACCTATTGATCACGTGACTAGCGAATACCGACTGCGTAGATCAATCTACTTTGCAGAGAGTCTTTCTTTACACTCACTTACAAATAGTTAATTAAAGGTGATTTAAAATGTTTATTTGGGTCGAAACAAATGAAGAAAATAACCAACTGAGATAAAACTGGTTTTAATACAAAAATGAATTTGAATGAACACTCTCTGCCTTTACAGAGAGTGTAATGAACGACAACTCTGCGAAGAAGAATGGTTCACGATTCGGGTCTTTCTTACAAAATTATTTCGTCCTTGACAATTTTAAATGTGTCATTAGATTCCCTACAGGCATTTTGCTAGCGATCTGCATATTGCTATGCATCATTGACACAAGGGCGCTCATCATAATATAATTTTAAAACATGAGTACTTTGTTATCTTCATTATAAAAAAAAAGGAAGGAAAGAATTACAATAAATTAACTTTTTGTAGGGTTCAGTTAATGTTCGAAATTAAGTTTGAAATTAAACAACAATTTCAATGAAATTTAACTGTTTAGCTGATATTATAATAGGGTGGTCTAATTTATAAATATTGGACTACATTTTAACATTTGTCAAAGAATGATATAATTAGAATGCCAAGCTAATATCATTTTGAGAAAAAGGGAAAACTCATGTCTTCAGCGATTAAAACCTTTTTTCATTGTTTTAAAAGTAGATTGCTGCAAAGGTGTCCACTGTTGACTTCAATAGGGGAAAGGTAAAATGACGTGCTATTGCATGCAAATCCTAAATTGTCTGTTTTGTGGTTTTATTGATAAATTATAAAATTCAAATATTCTGACAAACATCTTGAAAATAGTATGTGGAATTCACAAATCCTATAATTATTCCTTAATGAAAACAATTTATACATACTAAGACATTACTCATTTCCATTACTTTTTATGATCAATAATTAGTTGGCTATGTGTATGGTCAACCTTTCTTAGAATGGAGATTGATCATAAACAATGAAAGGCTTCAGTTATATTTCAATGAAGGACATTCACTTAGTTGACAAAAAAATGCAAGTTATGATACATTTTCACTTGACCCCACCCCTGATGTTCCAATATATTCCTCAGTTGATAACTGTTTTTTTTCAACTACTATAATGTAAGTGTTATGCATAACTGCAGTATGGATTTCCGGCGACATTGATTCGTTGCATCAACTTTCTCTTGTCCTTGTTGTATTTGAAATTTAGTATTTCTATATCAATGTAATGGTTATCAACACGTCGTACTTTAACCCTTTTCCACGTAAACTTTTCACACTAACACAACGGTTGAAATTCCTGGTGGGCGATAATAGGCTATTGTCACGCCTTAACCCCCTTTCCACTTGCAGACGACTTTTGACTTTTGTAAATATCTAGGCAAATATATAGTAAATCTCTATAAATGGATGTGTAGTAATTAATAATACTTGAACACATTGTGGCAAAGTGGCCTATATCGCGCACAATGGTGTTATTGTGAGAAGTGTAGGTAGAGACTTGTGAGTATATATATATATCAATCCGATCCATGTATGCCGTTTGTCAAGAGTTTGTGAATAAGCCTTGTACATTATTTGTTTCTCGATTTGTCTTCGGAAAATGAACAAACTTAGCGCCATTTAGATGCTCTGGATATCTGTCGTCACTTACTTTCTTTCTTTCACCATCATATTAAGTTCGTATGGTTATCATTATCTCAAAGATTGTTTTTATTTAATTTTTATTTTTACTATCGTTGTTAGAAACGCTTGGTTTTTATGATTGGTAAATCACTATCATACACGCTGTCAATCAAAGTGAGGTCAAAGTGAGGTCGTATGGTGAATTCAGGAAGGTCATCAAATACACATGGCTGAAACTATACTTCAAATTCAGGTCAGTGGTTTCTGATGGTATGGTTTATGAAATAAGCACTCAACCCTTTCCCACATAATACAAAAGCTCAGCAATTTCCCCTTTTTTCACAACGTTTTCAAAAGTCGTTTGCTGCAAACGTGTCAAAAAGCGTTTGAAGATGCAGACGCTTTAAACACCACACCTCTGAGCCGGTTTAACATGTAGATGCAATTGTTTGGAAATTGGGAAAGCATTTTTTTAGAGGAGATTTTTGTTTAAATGTTCAATACAGGCATATAAGGCAGAACAACCCAGTCACCTGGCGGCAATGTTTACATGGCTTGAAAGGATCTGATATTGGATTCTCCAGACATTTCGGTTACAGGTGAGCTAATAAATGGAAACGGTCACCTTATATTTCTGAGATATCGCTCACATGTTCTTTTGAAATTCACTTTTGTGTCCCATGTTTTAAGTGTATGGTGAAGTCGCAATAGCTCAGTCGGAAACAACAAGGGGTATCAAACCGGGTACGAACACCGACGTGGCCATGTATTCCTTACGGACATTGACACAAGTCATCAATGGACTTAATAGCCAATGTGGGAGAGTATTTGTAATCAGATGCCTGTTGTGTGAAGTAGTGTTGCGAGCAAGTCAAGGAAGGATACATGGTAACGGGAAATGATCCCCTTGACATAACTGAAAAACTGCTGTAAGTTTATGTTTCAAAAGTATCTCAATCGGTTTTACACTTTCCTGCACGAAGACTCTTACAATGTAATCAATTAATTTCATTTAATACATGATAAAGATTTCCTTTTATTGATAAGATATTTTTAAGATTCATCTGCTGCAAAAATTATTGTATGTGCGAAAGTAACAGCTGTCATTACACGTGGCATGACACAACATCAGAGACGCAGCACATTTACCCTTTGTTCTAACCCTGCAGATAGGCAACGGGTTTGTAAAACGGCTAAATAAACTGGTTTCTAATCCGACGCCTACCTATACCACAACAACTCATGAAAACGTGCAACGGTTATCACAATGCTGCATACCCATGGGAAATGGTTACCTTTTAAATTGTTATAGTTACATGATTTTATATGATCATTATGTGTATATGGACGAAACATCAGTCAGGATTTACTTGCCCCCTTTCATTCCTTTCGGGTCAGACATGCACCAACAGTGGTGTCACACTTTGAACATGGTGTATCTTTTCGAGGACCAAACCGGTTTAACTGTTCAAACTCTGAGACTAGTTTGCTTCAATATTCATGTTGCATTTGGTACGCTGTAGAGTAAACGAAAATCAGTTGTATATTTACCGATATACTGTATAAATGATAGCAATAAAACGCGTTTTAAGAACCCAAACCATTATATCTACAGACGTATCGGTAACGATTTCGGATTGAGGCCTTTGTTTCCAAATGGTAGGGTATCTTTTTACAGCAGCACGTTTTTCAATTCAATCGCCCCTAGCGCTGCAGTGATAGCGATTTTATTGCACCATCTGTTAGAGCTATTCAAGAGCTACACAAAGTATTTGTTACGTGATATATCTCCGACCTCGGGTTTCCGAGCTAGAGCCGGAAGTTTGCAAAATATACCAAGGCGAAACGGTTTGGTGTAGACGGATGCGTCTTGGCATGGTGATAAAACATGATAGGTTGACCACAGAGTGTTTTTACAAGCTGCACACTTTTCACCAGTATTCACCAAGTCACCACGATAGTGACCCTATCACACTAGTTCTTCATGTATATCTCCCTCTCTCCCTATCTCTCTCTCTCTATTTGGTATAGTCTATCATACCATGTCATGTTGAAATTGTTAACATATGATTTTTGTAATAACACTCATGTACCTGTCTGTTTTAGTATAGTCCGGGATAGGTATTGAACGACCGTTTGATAGCATGCTGCCATTTTTGACGACTTTCTCATTTATTCATTCTAGAACTGTAATCATTTTAAAGCATCGCAGAAAAGCAGATGATTTCTAGAAAGTTGAAAGTTTTTTTTCTTATATTAAGATCAAAATATTAGGGCAAAAGAAGAAATTGCTCACTAATGGTAATGGCTCCATCTATAACCACACTATTTGATAACATTCGTCTACTGCGGAGGCGTCAACTATCGTCTGTATCAGGGAAACAACTGTTAATCATATGTTTCCAATTGAACCGTGTCACACAAAAACACCCTTTCGGAGATTTAAACATTGTGGCATAAGGATAATGTGCTTATTATGATCAATTTCTTCTTTTTTTCGCAGTGCTTTAATAGTTAAAACATTTTCTATTACCAAAATAACATGATATATTTACAAACATACATTTTTATACATAGTTTAACGATGTTTTCAAAATTCGTCTGATGTAGAGACGTCAGAAAGCGACTTTATGTAGGAAATCTAAGATAAATCATATCTTATTTGGTACTCAATCGTGAAAATATCAATGTTGGTACTCACTCCGTAAATATCACTTTTGGTAAACATTCAGTGAAATTATCACGCTTGGTACTAACTAATGAAAATTTCACGTTTGGTACTAACTCGTGAAAATATCATTCTTGATACGAACTCGTGAACATATCACTTTTGGTACTAACTCTTGAAAAATCAACTTTTGGTACTAACTCGTGAAAATATCAATCTTGGTACTAACTAGTGAAAATACACTTTTGTTACTATCTCGTGAAAATAACATTCTTTGTACTAATTCGTGAAAATAACAATTTTAGTACTAACTCGTGAAAATATCACTCTTGCTACCTTCTAATGAAAATATACCACTTTTTGGTACTATCTCGTGAAAATAACATTCTTTGTACTAATTCGTGAAAATAACACTTTTAGTACTAACTCGTGAAATTATGACTTTTGGTACAAACTCGTGAAAATATCACTCTTGGTACTAACTCGTGAAAATATCACTTTTGGTACTTACTCGTGAAAATATCACTTTTAGTACTCACTCGTGCACATAACACTTTTAATATTCATCCGTGAAAATATCTCTTTTGGTAGACACTCAGTGAAATATCCCTTTTGGTACTCTCAGTGACATATCACTTTTGGTACTCTCAGTGAAATATAACTTTTGGTACACTCAGTGAAATATCACTTTTGGTACTCTCAGTGAAATATCACTTTTTGTACTCTCAGTGAAATATCACTTTTGGTACTCACTCAGTGAAAATATCCCTTTTAGTACTCACTCGGTGAAAACATATCTCGGTATTACACCGGAAGTCACGTTTGATCATATCAGTTCTAATTTAACCCTTTTATTGTTGACACCGAATTTGTGCTACCGTATTTTGCCTATATGTGTTCAAAGTCGTCTACTGCAGATAAGTCAAAATAAGTATGCACGTTGAAAATGGAGGTATATTACAATATTGTTGATTCTTGTAGCAATTAAGTCCATTTGGTGAAGGTTCTGACGAGATTGTGTAATTGCAAAGTATCGTCTTCTTGCTTCTTCAAAAAATACACGAATATAAATATAGCTGCTACTTTATTCGCGATCCCTTGTTTTAATACCGGAGAAAGTATTGATTATAATTATCATTTTTATTGTAACAATTATCCTTATTAGTCACCGGGCAGAAGCCCGCGACTTATATTTTTAATAGCTTTTCGGAAATGACATAGAAGGACGAGTTATTATTAGGGACAAAAATTAAATGTCATGAACATATTACAATTGCGTTTGTTTAAAAACACTAAGCTATGTGTCAATATCGAGATAAAAATCACGTCGAATTCTCCCTTTGATAGCAATTTTAACTTACTGAATGTTATTTTCATGTTCAGAGAATTGTCTTCATATGCGAAAAATGCATTTAATAATGTTTATCCATGTATATCTAAAATATGAATGGTTTCTAAGCTAAACCTATTGATCACGTGACTAGCGAATACCGACTGCGTAGATCAATCTACTTTGCAGAGAGTCTTTCTTTACACTCACTTACAAATAGTTAATTAAAGGCGATTTAAAATGTTTATTTGGGTCGAAACAAATGAAGAAAATAACCAACTGAGATAAAACTGGTTTTAATACAAAAATGAATTTGAATGAACACTCTCTGCCTTTACAGAGAGTGTAATGAACGACAACTCTGCGAAAAAGAATGGTTCACGATTCGGGTCTTTCTTACAAAATTATTTCGTCCTTGACAATTTTAAATGTGTCATTAGATTCCCTACAGGCATTTTGCTAGCGATCTGCATATTGTTATGCATCATTGACACAAGGGCGCTCATCATAATATAATTTTAAAACATGAGTACTTTGTTATTTTCATTATAAAAAAAAGGAAGGAAAGAATTACAATAAATTAACTTTTTGTAGGGTTCAGTTAATGTTCGAAATTAAGTTTGAAATTAAACAACAATTTCAATGAAATTTAACTGTTTAGCTGATATTATAATAGGGTGGTCTAATTTATAAATATTGGACTACATTTAAACATTTGTCAAAGAATGATATAATTAGAATGCCAAGCTAATATCATTTTGAGAAAAAGAGAAAACTCATGTCTTCAGCTCACTCATTGAAAATATCACTTTGGTGCTTACTCATTGAAAATTAAACTTTGGTGCTCACTCAGAAAAATTATTACTTTTGGTGAAAACTCAGTGAAACTATCCCTTTTTGTGGTCAATCTGTGAAATTAGACCTTTTGGTGCTCAATCAGTGAAAATATCAGTTTTGGTTCTCACTCTGTGAAAATATAACTTTTGGTGTTCGTTCAGTGAAAATATCACTTTGGTGCTCACTCATTGAAAATAAATCTTTGGTGCTCACTCAGTTAAACTATTACTTTTGGTGCTCACTCAGTGAAACTATATCCCTTTTGGTGGTCACTCTGTGAAACTATCACTTTTAGTGCTCACTCAGGGAAACTATCCCTTTTGGTGGTCACTCTGTGAAACTAGACCTTTTGGTGCTCACTCAGTAAAAGTATCAGTTTTGGTGCTAACTCTGCGAAAATATCACTTTTGGTGCTCATCCAGAGAACATATCACTTTTGGTGCTGGCCCGGTGAAAATATCACTTTTAGTGCTCAATCATTCAAAATAAAACTTTTGGTGCTCACTCAGTAAAACTATCACTTTTGGTGCTCACTCAGTAAAACTATCACTTTTGGTGCTCACTCAGTGAAACTATCCCTTTTGGTCTTTGTGAAACTTGACCTTTTGGTGCTCACTCAATGAAAATATCACTTTTGGTGCTTACTCAGTGAAAATATAACTTATAGTTTCATTCGGTGAAACTATCACTTTTGGTGCTCACCCAGTAAAATATCACTTTTAGTGTTCACTTATAGAAAATAAAAATGTTGACTTTTGGTGCTAACTCAGTGAAAATATCACTTTTGGTCCTAACACTGTGAAAATATCACTTTTGGTGCTCGCTCTGTGAAAATATCACTTTTTGTGCTCATTCAGAGAACATATCACTTTTGGTGCTCACTCTGTGAAACTTTAACTGTTGGTGCTAACTCAGTGAACATATCACTTTTGGTGCTCAATCTGTGAACATATCACTTTTGGTGCTAACTCAGTGAACATATCACTTTTGGTGCTAACTCAGTGAACATATCACTTTTGGTGCTCACTCTGTGAAACTTTAACTTTTTGTGCTCACTCAGAGAACATATCACTTTTTGTGCTCACTCAGTGAAACTATCACTTTTGGTGCTTACTCCATAAAACTATCATTTTTTGTGCTCTATCAGTCAAACTATCACTTTTGGTGGTCACTCTGTGAAAATATCACTTTTGGTGCTCACTCAGATAACTTATCATTTGTTGTGCTATCTAAGGAAATATATCACTTTTGGTGCTCAGTCAGTGACGCTATCCAGTTTAGTGCACATTCATTGAAAATATCACCTTTGGTGCACACTCAATGAAACTATCACTTTTCGTGCTCTCTCTATGAAACTATCAGTTTTGGTGCTCATTGAGTAAAAGTATCACTTTTGGTGCTCACTCAGTTTCAATATCAGTTTTGGTGCACACTCAGGGAAACGATCACTTTTGGTTCAAATTCGGTGAAACTATCACATTTGGTGCTCGCTCAGGGAACATATCACTTTTAGTGCTCACTCAGGGAACATATCACTTTTAGTGCGCACATGATGAGAATATAACTGTTGGTGCTCACTCAGTGAAACTATCACTTTTGGTGCTCACTCAGTGAAACTATCCCTTTTGGTGCTCACTCTGTAAAACTATCACACTTGTATTTCTCACACATGTACTTCACACACCTGTACTTCACACACCTGTACTTCACACACCTGTACTTCACACACACCTGTACTTCACACACCTGTACTTCACACACCTGTACTTCACACACCTGTACTTCACACACCTGTACTTCACATACCTGTACTTCACATACCTGTACTTCACACACCTGTACTTCACATACCTGTACTTCACACACCTGTACTTCAAACACCTGTACTTCACACACCTGTACTTCACACACCTGTATTTATCACACTTGTTTTTGTCATACCTGTACTTCTCACACCTGTATTTCACACACCTGTTGTTCGCATACCTGTCTTTTAAACACCTGTATTTCAGACACCTGTACCTCGTACACCTGTACTCCACATACCAGTATTCACATACATGCACTCAACACACCTGTACTTCACAGACCTGTACTTCAAAGACCTGTCCTCCACATACCTGTACTTCACACACCTGTTTTTCACACACCTGTACACCACACACCTATACTTCACACACCTATATTTCACACACCTGTATAATATGCACCTGTACTTCTAACACCTGTACTCCACACACCTGTACTTCACACACATGTATTTCTCACATATGTACTTCACACACACCTGTATTTCACCAACCTGTTCTTCACAAATAAGTACTCCACACACCTGTATTTATCACAGAACAGAACAGAACAGAACAGTGTTTATTTTCTTTTGACTTATACATAGTACATCGTCATACAATCACATACAAAGTACAAAATATGCATTACATCACACGAAAACATGAACACGAACGGAATAGAAATACAAAAGAAAAAAAGAAAAGAAAAAAAGAAAAAAAAGAAAAAACGAAAGGAGGAAAAAAAAAGAGAGTTTACTACAAGATTTAGAGGACAAACAATTCACATTACTTTTTAAAGAGAAGACAATACAATAATGGCAAATATTGTTCAGTGTGAAATCAAATTATGGCAATGTTAACGATATTTGTTTTAAGGCTTCTTTTATAAACTTAGCTACGTTGCATAATGTTACTTTGTTTTTACATTTGAGCAAATCAAGAAATTTGAACGTTGACGGCTTTTTATAATAGTGTTTAGGGATATATTGTCTACGTAAATCGTTAAAAGTTGAGAATACACATATAAAATGAAAGCAGTCCTCAATGTCATCACAGGTGCCCGTCTCGTTTAAAATCTAAAAATAGCATTTTACTATATATTGAAAATAAGAAATCCACGCGAATACCATAAGGTAAATTTCAGCAATTGCGATCAGAAAATTTGGCCGTAGAGTAGGAAATGTACCTTGTCAATATATAGTAAAATGCTATTTTTAGATTTTAAACGAGACGGGCACCTGTGAATGTCATTAGAATTACAACACAAACAATAACGTAAATTTCTATCTATCCTATCCCTCCCATACCTTCCCGTTGAAATATGCTAAGGTAAATTGTTTAATCTAAGTTTTGTGATATATGGGCGTAAATTATGAGAGACAAGATCAAGTTATTCTTCGTATTCAAACTTCAATTTAAAATTGTTATACACATCTAAAGAAGGACATTGTAGTACACTACCAGACCATTCCTTGATAAAAACGTCAATGACACGTACTTTGCATATGTAAGGGAAATATTTTAAGTTCAATGAATATGGATATGCGCTGTCAAATACATCCGCAAAACCATAAAAATTATAAAAAACATAACAACTTTTTCACAGTATATACCCAGTTGATTTTACCCTTATTACATTCTGCAATTCCATTTTCGTAAACTTTTCTTAGTAAGATATGTTTAGTAGATAATAATTTACACCAATACTTAATTATTTTGACATAACGCATTATATACAGTGGGTAACGACCAAGTTCGCCATATATTCCATTAGTACTTGTATTTGGTTTATCATTTAAAATACGTATTTATCACACATGTACTTCATACAAACCTGTACTTCACACACCTTTATTTCACATCTATACTTCACATATCTGTACTCCACACCTGTACTTCACACACCTGTATTTCACACACCTGTATTTCACACACCTGTATTTCACACACCTGTATTTCACACACCTGTATTTCACACCTGTACTTCAGACCTGTACTTCACACACTGTTAACAGGCAACTTGCTACATGCCAACATAGTCTAGTAACTCCATTGGTGGAAGACGAAATGACTTTTGCCAGTCATCGGAACTTATGAATGGCCGAGCCGGAGTTCGAACTGACGATCCCTAGATCGATAGTTTTTGTCATTACCGAGTGGTCTGTCGCGGCTCGACCCAAACCTCTTGAAAGGTAAACCATATGTAGTAGATTGCCTCAATTGTGTAGTGGTAGAGCGTCCACCTCGGGTGCGGTGGGTCGCGGGTTCGATAAGCGGCCGGGTAATACCAGATAATTCAAACATCGTAGTAACAGCTACCCTCCTTTGCGCTCTGGGTTGCGGGGTTAGCTTTAAAACTGACTGGCTGGTGTCAGGATAAATTAACCAGTAGTACTGGTAAATTACCCAGGATCCGCCGTAATACAACTTGAAATAAATGTTGAAAGCGGCGCAAAACATCAAACAATCAATCACATAGTAGTATGCAGGGACACAGCCGGTTTAACCTTTCAAACTCTGACAGTAGTATTGGTCCGTTGAAGAATTTACGAAATTCAATTGTATCGATACGAATTCACTATTTACGATAGCGATATTTAAGGGTTAGTGACTGCTATAGTCGCGACTGTTGGTTCATGCCAAACGCACATTTTGGACGGAGCTCCAAGGTACCGTTTGATAGTGATGTTCTATTTGAGAAATCATACAACAATTGGCTCCCCGATTATAAACAGAATAAAGCTGGGAACAAGAATTCGAGATGTCTTTGTTTAACACTAATATAAAATGTAGTGCCATGTATCACTGTTGTGTTGTGTTTTTGTATTAAAATGAATAAAATTAAGTGTGATTGTATCATATAAATAAAAAAAATGTATTTGCCTATTTTAGTTCATTTTCGAGTGAATATAGAAATATTATATGCGTGAACACGGACACATGTAAAGGGTCAGTTAAGACTGTCGAGACTGCCTAATAGGATACATAGGCTCGTCTGCGCTTCACTGGATACAGATGCATTATAACCCCAAATAACTTGATGCAGATCAATAATTGCAAAGTATCTATTATAAACGGGCTATTTTATTATTCAAATCATAGAATACATATATATTGATAACAAATGGTTTTGTGCAGACATGTATACACATCTTGATATTTCTTTCCTTTGCAATCAGTAACTATATGTATTTTTGTTTCGTTTCAGATCATGGAAATGTTGACACATTATAATGCACAAAACGCAACATCACTTGAAGAAGATCCATAATGTCAGTGTATGTGACTTTTTTACAACCAACCTTTATCTATTGGTTTGCCCTCTCCATGAAGCAAAAGTTAGGTTATATTTACTGTTATTTCCGTTTTCGTTTTTAGTTGAATCAGAGAAATAAAAGACAAATGGCAAGTCGTGGACTCAACACAACGGGTAGAAAACAAACACAAAACGACGTTAATGACATTCTTTAAAGCTGATAACAGCAGCGAGTCGTTGTGACACATTACTGAAATGAAACTGTTTATTCTGTAAAGGTAACTCAGAAAACAATAACGGAATTTAAGGACAAATATCTGGGCTCGATGCAAACGACACAAATACGAATCAAGGATGCACGATGGGATCTATTTTTGTTTACTATAATACAGGAAGATAACTGTGTAATTAACTAATTACTATGAACAAGACATTCAAGTAAATCATGTTGAGCTATAATCCAGCCTTCCAGGAAGGCACTTGTACAACTGTACATGATAACTAACATTAAGTAGATCATTTTGAACTACATATTGTGTCACACATGGGGAACCTGTTGATAATTTTGATCAGGCAGATCATTTGTTTTGTTAAAGGACCCAAGATTTAAAATTTAAAACTTAAACTGTAAGTTACATGAATAATTTTTACGAGCATTTGTCAACAGTAAGAGGCATAAGTAAAAAGCATTCTGACAAAAGGAGAAACTGCTCGTATGGAGCAATGGAGGGAAAGGGTGATTGAAATATTATAACTATTTAAATCTGATCAAAGCTTTCTCTGTCTAGATTCGAGAGAGTACTGGTACATAAGAAGAAGAAATTTCACAATGAAATTATTGATCACAAAAGGAAAAAGCACATTATGATATTTAACTTTTGACATAAAGTTTTAAAGATATTCTGCTGTATAATTATTGTCTTTTTGAATTTAACTACAGCATATATACATTCAAAGGTCAGTTTACTAAATTGTTCTGTGTATATTTACCTTAAGTCAAGTTGATATGTACTCATCAATCTACAGCAGACAACTTTGAAAATATCTTTGCAAGCTCACTTTGGTATAGTATGTTTCCTATGTTATTACTCAGTTTACCTTAGCTTAGTCACTAGCGACACGGGCTGTCAAGCCAGGATTTGTAAGTTCGAACCCCTGCTCGGCCACAATTCCTTCAGACGATTGACAAAAGTCACTGTGACTTCCACCAATGGGCTTTCAGACTTTGTGGAAAAGCAGCCAGTAGCTTGGAAAGAATGTTGTGTGAAATACTGGTATGAGAAAGCCAAAAAACATATGAGTAGTTGAACTGGCTGCCGTGATATGACTGAAAGATTGTTGAAAATGTTGTTTAACTCCAATTAATCAATCAAACTATTTTATTACCTAATACTTTGAGACTTGGAAAACTTGTTCTCATCTAATACCCTTCTTCTCATTGTATACTAAATATGCTGAGTGTTGCCTATTTTTGGGGGTAAAAACTATAAATTTTGATTGATTGATTGATTTATTGGGGTTTAACGCCGTTTTTAACAATTTCTCAGTTATATCACGGCGTCCAGTTCACCTAATCATGCATTTCCTAGTTTTCTCACACCAGTACTCCACACAATAATCTTCCCAAGCAACTGGATGCTTTTTCATATAGACTAAGCCCATTTGTGGAAGACGAATGACGCATGTAATCCTCTGAAAGAAATTTGGCCGAGCCGGGATTCGAACTCACAACCCTTGGATTGACAGCCCGTGTCGCTACCGACTGAGCTACCGGGGCTCGGCTATACATTTTGATGTATTTTGGTAAAATTTGAGAGTTGGACATTGTTGGTTAAGTTTTACGTTTAGGTCACTTACATGGATAATATAAAACCTAATATTTTGAAACTTGGTAAACTTTTTCATCTACTACCCTTCGTCTCATTGTATGCTAAAGATGCTGAGTGTAGCCTATTTTTGGGGGGTAAACATCATAAAGTTTGATGCATTTTGGTTTGTTTTGAGAATTGGACATAGTTGGTCAAGTTTTGCGTTTGGGTAACTTACATGAAAACTATCTAACCTGATACTTTGAAACTTGGAAAACTTGATCACCTTATAACCTTCTTCACATCTGTTTTTTGGTGTAAAAAATGTTTTGATGTATTTGGGTTGATTTGAAAATTGGCGGAGTTGGTTCATTTCCTGTATGATAAAATATGCTGAGTAGGCCTGTTTTGGGGGGGTAAAAATAATTTATTTTCATGAATTTTGTTGATTTTGAGAACTGGACATAGTTGGTTAAATTTTGTGTTTTGGTCTCTTACATGTAAACTATCAAACCTTTTACTTTTAAATTTGGAAAACTTGTTCTCTAATAATCTTCTTCACATTGAATGATAAAGATGCTGAGCGGGCCTTTTTTGGGGGGTAAAATACATAAATTTTGATGTATGTTGGTCGTTTGTGAAAATTGGACATAGTTCATCATTTTTAGCTCCACTGGCTGAAAGCCAGTCGAGAATATGTCGTGGCGAATTGTCCGTCGTGCGTGCGTTCGTGCGTCCGTTAACCTTTTGCTTCAAACTACTTCTCTTCCCTAACCACTTGGCCAATTAGGATGAAACTTCATAGGAATCATCCTCTCAATGTCCTCTCTTAAATTCCTTCAAATATTTTGGATCTATGCAAAGTTCTGGTTTCCATGGCAACCGAAAGATAAAAAAAAGTGTAAACTTAAAAAGTCTTCTCTGGCCGATTTTATAAATAATTTTGTAGAAATGTTCCTTGAGTGACCCTCTATCAGATTCCATCAAGCCAAGTTGATTAGACGAAAAACATGGCCGTCAGGGTGCGGAGCTATTTTGCCTTATATGGCTATAGTGAAAACTTAAAAAATCTTCTCCTGAAAGTGTCAGGCTGATTTTCAAATAATTTTGTAGAAATATTCCTTGGGGGACTCTTTATCAGATTCCTTTAAGCCAAGTTGATTGGTCAAAAAACATGTCCGCCAGGGGGAGGCGCTATTTTGCCTTATCCTCCGAAAGTGTTTGGTCAATTTTCAAATAATTTAGTAGAAATGTTTCTTGGGTGACTCTTTATCAGATTCCTTCAAGCCAAGTTGATTGGTCGAAAAACATGACCGCCAGAGAGCAAGGCTTTTTTGCCTTATTTGGCTATAGTGAGAACTTTAAAAATCTTATTCTCCGAAAGTGTCAGGCCGATTTTCAAATATTTTGTAGAAATGTCCTAGGGTGACCCTCTATCAGATTCCTTCAAGCCATGTTGATTGGTTGAAAACTATGGCTGCCAGGGGTCAGGGCTATTTTGCCTTATATGGCTATAGTGAAAACTTTCTCCTCCGAAAGTGTCAGGCTGATTTTCAATAATGTTGTAGAAATGTTCCTAGGGTGATCTTCTATCAGATTCCTTCAAGCCAAAAGACATGGCCATCAGGGGCGCGGCTGTTTGGAGATTTAATTTTTGCCTAATTACCGTAGAGCGATACTGGCCCTCTTGTGTCTCTTGTTTGTTACATTGATTTTAATTTCCCCCAAACAATAAAAACATAATGTACTTCAACATATTATGAATATCACCAATCGGATTGTGTTTTTGAGGGTCAAGGTCACTGTTATTAAAAATAGGAAAACAGTAAAATATTCAATATCTTTAGTTGCAGTTAAATTAATGTAGGAATCTTATTTGCCTGTCCATTGCATACACAAGACTCGGCTTATGATCTTGACTGCTGATTGTGACAGCCATCCAGCGTGAAGATCTTCCTTATCATGCATATGAACTTGGATTTATTTTCACACGGTTAATCTTGTTTCAATACTTGAAAAATAGCAGTTGTGTGCGGTCATTGTGAATATTTTTTATATAAAATAAATACACCGTAAAAGGATAATATCAGACGAGCGTGAGGCACTCCGCAGGCGGTGCT
>JASEVX010000923.1:0-35180 GCA_031761405.1 Serripes groenlandicus
CATACGGTACCACGATGTAGTACCGAGGTACATACGGTACAAACGATGTGTTACGTACCGAAACGCGGTACAACACGAAATTAAACCATTACGCATTGCACGGTGCGGTATTACACAAAGTACACGCGATACCACGTCGG
Source organism: Serripes groenlandicus (assembly GCA_031761405.1). Taxonomy (NCBI): domain Eukaryota; kingdom Metazoa; phylum Mollusca; class Bivalvia; order Cardiida; family Cardiidae; genus Serripes; species Serripes groenlandicus. The sequence continues at coordinate 141 of JASEVX010000923.1, forward strand.
ACTACTCAGGTACATACAGTACCACGATGTAGTACCGAGGTACCGAAACACGGTACAACACGAAATTTTACCATTACGCACTGCACGGCGGGATGTAACACCATCACGAGGTATTAAGGTATTGCACAAAGTACACGCGATTACACGTCGGACTCCTCAGGTACATACGGTACCACGATGTAGTACCGAGGTACATACGGTACAAACGGTGTGTTAAATTCCGCCGTGGTATAAGACAGGGTCACTTTTGTTGTGACTTGGTGAACACTGGTGAAACGTGTTCACCTTGTTTAATCGTGCAAAGTATGTCTCTCGTAAAAACACTCTCTGCTCAACAAGCACTTAAACAAGTCACCACAAAAGTGACCCTATCTTATACCACGGCGGAAATGTCTTTTTCAACAATAGTACAATTATATCAAGGCGGAGTTTAACGCTGATTTCAACAATATCATAGTTATACCACGGCGAAGTTTAACGCCGTTCTCAACAGTTTTACAGTTATATCACGGCCGAGTTTATCGCCGTTTTCAACAAAATTACAGTTATACCACGGCGAAGTTGAACGCCGTTTTCAACATTATTACAGTTACATCACGGCGGAGTTTAACGCCATTTTTAACAATATAACAGGTATACCACTGCCGAGTTTATCGCCGTTTTCAACAATATTACAGGTAGACCACGGCGGAGTTTAACGAAGTTTTCAACATTGTTAAAGTTATACATACCATGGCGGAATTTAACGCCTATTTCAACAATATTACAGTTATATCACGGCGGAGTTTAACGTCATTTTTAACAATATAACAGGTATACTACTGCCGAGGTTATCGCCGTTTTCAACAATTTTACAGTTAGACCATGGCGGAGTTTAACGCCGTTTTCAACATTGTTAAAGTTAAACAATGGCGGAATTTAACGTCATTTTCATCAATATTACAGTTATACCAAGGCGGAATTTAACGTCTTTTTCAACAGTTTTCCAGTTATACCACGGCGAAGTTTAACGCCGTTCTCAACAGTTTTACAGTTATATCACGGCCGAGTTTATCGCCGTTTTCAACAAAATTACAGTTATACCACGGCGAAGTTTAACGCCGTTTTCAACATTATTACAGTTACATCACGGCGGAGTTTAACGCCATTTTAAACAATATAACAGGTATACCACTGCCGAGTTTATCGCCGTTTTCAACAATATTACAGGTAGACCACGGCGGAGTTTAACGACGTTTTCAACATTGTTAAAGTTATACCATGGCGGAATTTAACGCCTATTTCAACAATATTACAGTTATATCACGGCAGAGTTTATCGCCGTTTTCTACAAAATTGCAGTTATACCACAGCGAAGTTTTAATGCCGTTTTCAACATTATTACAGTTACATCACGGCGGAGTTTAACGCCATTATTAACAATATAACAGGTATACCACTGCCGAGTTTATCGCCGTTTTCATCACTATTACAGTTAGACCACGGTGGAGTTTAACGTCATTTTTAACAATATAACAGGTATACTACTGCCGAGTTTATCGCCGTTTTCAACAATATTACAGTTAGACCACGGCGGAGTTTATCGCCGTTTTCAACATTGTTAAAGTTATACAATGGCGGAATTTAACGTCATTTTCAACAATATTACAGTTATACCAAGGCGGAATTTAACGTCTTTTTCAACAGTTTTCCAGTTATACCACGGCGAAGTTTAACACCGTTTTCAACATTAATACAGTTATACGAAGGCGGAATTTAACATCGATTTCAACAGTTTTCCAGTTATACCACGGCGAAGTTTAACGCCGTTCTCAACAGTTTTACAGTTATATCACGGCCGAGTTTATCGCCGTTTTCAACAAAATTACAGTTATACCACGGCGAAGTTTAACGCCGTTTTCAACATTATTACAGTTACATCACGGCGGAGTTTAACGCCATTTTAAACAATATAACAGGTATACCACTGCCGAGTTTATCGCCGTTTTCAACAATATTACAGGTAGACCACGGCGGAGTTTAACGACGTTTTCAACATTGTTAAAGTTATACCATGGCGGAATTTAACGCCTATTTCAACAATATTACAGTTATATCACGGCAGAGTTTATCGCCGTTTTCTACAAAATTGCAGTTATACCACAGCGAAGTTTTAATGCCGTTTTCAACATTATTACAGTTACATCACGGCGGAGTTTAACGCCATTATTAACAATATAACAGGTATACCACTGCCGAGTTTATCGCCGTTTTCATCACTATTACAGTTAGACCACGGTGGAGTTTAACGTCATTTTTAACAATATAACAGGTATACTACTGCCGAGTTTATCGCCGTTTTCAACAATATTACAGTTAGACCACGGCGGAGTTTATCGCCGTTTTCAACATTGTTAAAGTTATACAATGGCGGAATTTAACGTCATTTTCAACAATATTACAGTTATACCAAGGCGGAATTTAACGTCTTTTTCAACAGTTTTCCAGTTATACCACGGCGAAGTTTAACACCGTTTTCAACATTAATACAGTTATACGAAGGCGGAATTTAACATCGATTTCAACAGTTTTCCAGTTATACCACGCCGAAGTTTAACGCCGTTCTCAACAGTTTTACAGTTATATCACGGCCGAGTTTATCGCCGCTTTCAACAAAATTACAGTTATACCACGGCAAGGTTTAACGCCGTTTTCAGCATTATTACAGTTACATCACGGCGGAGTTTAACGCCGTTTTCAACAATATAACAGGTACACCACTGCCGAGTTTATCGACGTTTTCAACAATATTACAGGTAGATCACGTCGGAGTTTAACGCCGTTTTCAACATTGTTAAAGTTATACCATGGCGGTATTTAACGCCTATTTCAACAATATTACAGTTATATCACGGCGGAGTTTAACGTAGTTTTCGACAATATTACAGTTATACTCAGGACTACTCAGGTACATATGATACAAACGGTGTGTTAGTGTACCGACACATAGTACAACGCGAAATTACACCATTACGCACTGCACGGCGGGGTATTACACGCGGTACCACGTCGGACTCCTAAGGTACATACGGTACCACGATGTAGTACCGAGGTATATAAGGTACACAAGGTGTGTTACGTACCGAAACACGGTACAACACGAAATTATACCATAACGGCACGGCGGGATATTGCACAAAGTACACGCGGTACCACGTCGGACAACCAAGGTGCATACGGTACCACGATGTAGTACCTCGGTACATACGGTACAAACGGTGTCTTACGTCCCGACACACGGTACAACGCGAAATTACACCATTACGCATTGCACGGTGCGGTATTACACAAAGTACACGCGATACCACGTCGGACTACTCAGGTACATACGGTACCACGATGTAGTACCGAGGTACATACGGTACAAACGGTGGGTTACGTACCGAAACACGTTACAACACGAAATTACACCATAACGCACTGCACGGCGGGATATTGCACAACATAGTACACGCGGTACCACGTCGGACTACTGAGGTACATACGGTACCACGATGTAGTACAGAGGTACATAACTCACAAACGATGTGTTACGTACCGACACAAGGTACAACGTGAAATTACACCATTGCGCACTGCACGGTAAGGTATTACACAAAGTTCACGAGGTACCACGTCGGACTACTCAGGTACATTCGGTACCACGATGTAGTACCGAGGTACACACGGTACAAACGGTGGGTTACGTACCAAAACACGGTACAACACGAAATTATACCATAACGCACAAAGTACACGCGGTACCACGTCGGACAACAAAGGTACATACGGTACCACGATGTAGTACCGAGGTACATACGGTACAAACGATGTGTTACGTACCGAAACGCGGTAAAACACGAAATTAAACCATTACGCATTGCACGGTGCGGTATTACACAAAGTACAGGCGATACCACGTCGGACTACTCAGGTACATACAGTACCACGATGTAGTACCGAGGTACCGAAACACGGTACAACACGAAATTTTACCATTACGCACTGCACGGCGGGATGTAACACCATCACGCACTGCACGGCGAGGTATTGCACAAAGTACACGCGATTACACGTCGGACTCCTCAGGTACATACGGTACCACGATGTAGTACCGAGGTACATACGGTACAAACGGTGTGTTAAATTCCGCCGTGGTATAAGACAGGGTCACTTTTGTTGTGACTTGGTGAACACTGGTGAAACGTGTTCACCTTGTTTAATCGTGCAAAGTATGTCTCTCGTAAAAACACTCTCTGCTCAACAAGCACTTAAACAAGTCACCACAAAAGTGACCCTATCTTATACCACGGCGGAAATGTCTTTTTCAACAATAGTACAATTATATCAAGGCGGAGTTTAACGCTGATTTCAACAATATCATAGTTATACCACGGCGAAGTTTAACGCCGTTCTCAACAGTTTTACAGTTATATCACGGCCGAGTTTATCGCCGTTTTCAACAAAATTACAGTTATACCACGGCGAAGTTGAACGCCGTTTTCAACATTATTACAGTTACATCACGGCGGAGTTTAACGCCATTTTTAACAATATAACAGGTATACCACTGCCGAGTTTATCGCCGTTTTCAACAATATTACAGGTAGACCACGGCGGAGTTTAACGAAGTTTTCAACATTGTTAAAGTTATACATACCATGGCGGAATTTAACGCCTATTTCAACAATATTACAGTTATATCACGGCGGAGTTTAACGTCATTTTTAACAATATAACAGGTATACTACTGCCGAGGTTATCGCCGTTTTCAACAATTTTACAGTTAGACCATGGCGGAGTTTAACGCCGTTTTCAACATTGTTAAAGTTAAACAATGGCGGAATTTAACGTCATTTTCATCAATATTACAGTTATACCAAGGCGGAATTTAACGTCTTTTTCAACAGTTTTCCAGTTATACCACGGCGAAGTTTAACACCGTTTTCAACATTAATACAGTTATACGAAGACGGAATTAACCATCTCTTTCAACAGTTTTCCAGTTATACCACGGCGAAGTTTAACGCCGTTCTCAACAGTTTTACAGTTATATCACGGCCGAGTTTATCGCCGTTTTCAACAAAATTACAGTTATACCACGGCGAAGTTTAACGCCGTTTTCAACATTATTACAGTTACATCACGGCGGAGTTTAACGCCATTTTAAACAATATAACAGGTATACCACTGCCGAGTTTATCGCCGTTTTCAACAATATTACAGGTAGACCACGGCGGAGTTTAACGACGTTTTCAACATTGTTAAAGTTATACCATGGCGGAATTTAACGCCTATTTCAACAATATTACAGTTATATCACGGCAGAGTTTATCGCCGTTTTCTACAAAATTGCAGTTATACCACAGCGAAGTTTTAATGCCGTTTTCAACATTATTACAGTTACATCACGGCGGAGTTTAACGCCATTATTAACAATATAACAGGTATACCACTGCCGAGTTTATCGCCGTTTTCATCACTATTACAGTTATACCAAGGCGGAATTTAACGTCTTTTTCAACAGTTTTCCAGTTATACCACGGCGAAGTTTAACACCGTTTTCAACATTAATACAGTTATACGAAGGCGGAATTTAACATCGATTTCAACAGTTTTCCAGTTATACCACGCCGAAGTTTAACGCCGTTCTCAACAGTTTTACAGTTATATCACGGCCGAGTTTATCGCCGCTTTCAACAAAATTACAGTTATACCACGGCAAGGTTTAACGCCGTTTTCAGCATTATTACAGTTACATCACGGCGGAGTTTAACGCCGTTTTCAACAATATAACAGGTACACCACTGCCGAGTTTATCGACGTTTTCAACAATATTACAGGTAGATCACGTCGGAGTTTAACGCCGTTTTCAACATTGTTAAAGTTATACCATGGCGGTATTTAACGCCTATTTCAACAATATTACAGTTATATCACGGCGGAGTTTAACGTAGTTTTCGACAATATTACAGTTATACTCCGGACTACTCAGGTACATATGATACAAACGGTGTGTTAGTGTACCGACACATAGTACAACGCGAAATTACACCATTACGCACTGCACGGCGGGGTATTACACGCGGTACCACGTCGGACTCCTAAGGTACATACGGTACCACGATGTAGTACCGAGGTATATAAGGTACACAAGGTGTGTTACGTACCGAAACACGGTACAACACGAAATTATACCATAACGGCACGGCGGGATATTGCACAAAGTACACGCGGTACCACGTCGGACAACCAAGGTGCATACGGTACCACGATGTAGTACCTCGGTACATACGGTACAAACGGTGTCTTACGTCCCGACACACGGTACAACGCGAAATTACACCATTACGCATTGCACGGTGCGGTATTACACAAAGTACACGCGATACCACGTCGGACTACTCAGGTACATACGGTACCACGATGTAGTACCGAGGTACATACGGTACAAACGGTGGGTTACGTACCGAAACACGTTACAACACGAAATTACACCATAACGCACTGCACGGCGGGATATTGCACAACATAGTACACGCGGTACCACGTCGGACTACTGAGGTACATACGGTACCACGATGTAGTACAGAGGTACATAACTCACAAACGATGTGTTACGTACCGACACAAGGTACAACGTGAAATTACACCATTGCGCACTGCACGGTAAGGTATTACACAAAGTTCACGAGGTACCACGTCGGACTACTCAGGTACATTCGGTACCACGATGTAGTACCGAGGTACACACGGTACAAACGGTGGGTTACGTACCAAAACACGGTACAACACGAAATTATACCATAACGCACAAAGTACACGCGGTACCACGTCGGACAACAAAGGTACATACGGTACCACGATGTAGTACCGAGGTACATACGGTACAAACGATGTGTTACGTACCGAAACGCGGTACAACACGAAATTAAACCATTACGCATTGCACGGTGCGGTATTACACAAAGTACACGCGATACCACGTCGGACTACTCAGGTACATACAGTACCACGATGTAGTACCGAGGTACCGAAACACGGTACAACACGAAATTTTACCATTACGCACTGCACGGCGGGATGTAACACCATCACGAGGTATTAAGGTATTGCACAAAGTACACGCGATTACACGTCGGACTCCTCAGGTACATACGGTACCACGATGTAGTACCGAGGTACATACGGTACAAACGGTGTGTTAAATTCCGCCGTGGTATAAGACAGGGTCACTTTTGTTGTGACTTGGTGAACACTGGTGAAACGTGTTCACCTTGTTTAATCGTGCAAAGTATGTCTCTCGTAAAAACACTCTCTGCTCAACAAGCACTTAAACAAGTCACCACAAAAGTGACCCTATCTTATACCACGGCGGAAATGTCTTTTTCAACAATAGTACAATTATATCAAGGCGGAGTTTAACGCTGATTTCAACAATATCATAGTTATACCACGGCGAAGTTTAACGCCGTTCTCAACAGTTTTACAGTTATATCACGGCCGAGTTTATCGCCGTTTTCAACAAAATTACAGTTATACCACGGCGAAGTTGAACGCCGTTTTCAACATTATTACAGTTACATCACGGCGGAGTTTAACGCCATTTTTAACAATATAACAGGTATACCACTGCCGAGTTTATCGCCGTTTTCAACAATATTACAGGTAGACCACGGCGGAGTTTAACGAAGTTTTCAACATTGTTAAAGTTATACATACCATGGCGGAATTTAACGCCTATTTCAACAATATTACAGTTATATCACGGCGGAGTTTAACGTCATTTTTAACAATATAACAGGTATACTACTGCCGAGGTTATCGCCGTTTTCAACAATTTTACAGTTAGACCATGGCGGAGTTTAACGCCGTTTTCAACATTGTTAAAGTTAAACAATGGCGGAATTTAACGTCATTTTCATCAATATTACAGTTATACCAAGGCGGAATTTAACGTCTTTTTCAACAGTTTTCCAGTTATACCACGGCGAAGTTTAACGCCGTTCTCAACAGTTTTACAGTTATATCACGGCCGAGTTTATCGCCGTTTTCAACAAAATTACAGTTATACCACGGCGAAGTTTAACGCCGTTTTCAACATTATTACAGTTACATCACGGCGGAGTTTAACGCCATTTTAAACAATATAACAGGTATACCACTGCCGAGTTTATCGCCGTTTTCAACAATATTACAGGTAGACCACGGCGGAGTTTAACGACGTTTTCAACATTGTTAAAGTTATACCATGGCGGAATTTAACGCCTATTTCAACAATATTACAGTTATATCACGGCAGAGTTTATCGCCGTTTTCTACAAAATTGCAGTTATACCACAGCGAAGTTTTAATGCCGTTTTCAACATTATTACAGTTACATCACGGCGGAGTTTAACGCCATTATTAACAATATAACAGGTATACCACTGCCGAGTTTATCGCCGTTTTCATCACTATTACAGTTAGACCACGGTGGAGTTTAACGTCATTTTTAACAATATAACAGGTATACTACTGCCGAGTTTATCGCCGTTTTCAACAATATTACAGTTAGACCACGGCGGAGTTTATCGCCGTTTTCAACATTGTTAAAGTTATACAATGGCGGAATTTAACGTCATTTTCAACAATATTACAGTTATACCAAGGCGGAATTTAACGTCTTTTTCAACAGTTTTCCAGTTATACCACGGCGAAGTTTAACACCGTTTTCAACATTAATACAGTTATACGAAGGCGGAATTTAACATCGATTTCAACAGTTTTCCAGTTATACCACGGCGAAGTTTAACGCCGTTCTCAACAGTTTTACAGTTATATCACGGCCGAGTTTATCGCCGTTTTCAACAAAATTACAGTTATACCACGGCGAAGTTTAACGCCGTTTTCAACATTATTACAGTTACATCACGGCGGAGTTTAACGCCATTTTAAACAATATAACAGGTATACCACTGCCGAGTTTATCGCCGTTTTCAACAATATTACAGGTAGACCACGGCGGAGTTTAACGACGTTTTCAACATTGTTAAAGTTATACCATGGCGGAATTTAACGCCTATTTCAACAATATTACAGTTATATCACGGCAGAGTTTATCGCCGTTTTCTACAAAATTGCAGTTATACCACAGCGAAGTTTTAATGCCGTTTTCAACATTATTACAGTTACATCACGGCGGAGTTTAACGCCATTATTAACAATATAACAGGTATACCACTGCCGAGTTTATCGCCGTTTTCATCACTATTACAGTTAGACCACGGTGGAGTTTAACGTCATTTTTAACAATATAACAGGTATACTACTGCCGAGTTTATCGCCGTTTTCAACAATATTACAGTTAGACCACGGCGGAGTTTATCGCCGTTTTCAACATTGTTAAAGTTATACAATGGCGGAATTTAACGTCATTTTCAACAATATTACAGTTATACCAAGGCGGAATTTAACGTCTTTTTCAACAGTTTTCCAGTTATACCACGGCGAAGTTTAACACCGTTTTCAACATTAATACAGTTATACGAAGGCGGAATTTAACATCGATTTCAACAGTTTTCCAGTTATACCACGCCGAAGTTTAACGCCGTTCTCAACAGTTTTACAGTTATATCACGGCCGAGTTTATCGCCGCTTTCAACAAAATTACAGTTATACCACGGCAAGGTTTAACGCCGTTTTCAGCATTATTACAGTTACATCACGGCGGAGTTTAACGCCGTTTTCAACAATATAACAGGTACACCACTGCCGAGTTTATCGACGTTTTCAACAATATTACAGGTAGATCACGTCGGAGTTTAACGCCGTTTTCAACATTGTTAAAGTTATACCATGGCGGTATTTAACGCCTATTTCAACAATATTACAGTTATATCACGGCGGAGTTTAACGTAGTTTTCGACAATATTACAGTTATACTCCGGACTACTCAGGTACATATGATACAAACGGTGTGTTAGTGTACCGACACATAGTACAACGCGAAATTACACCATTACGCACTGCACGGCGGGGTATTACACGCGGTACCACGTCGGACTCCTAAGGTACATACGGTACCACGATGTAGTACCGAGGTATATAAGGTACACAAGGTGTGTTACGTACCGAAACACGGTACAACACGAAATTATACCATAACGGCACGGCGGGATATTGCACAAAGTACACGCGGTACCACGTCGGACAACCAAGGTGCATACGGTACCACGATGTAGTACCTCGGTACATACGGTACAAACGGTGTCTTACGTCCCGACACACGGTACAACGCGAAATTACACCATTACGCATTGCACGGTGCGGTATTACACAAAGTACACGCGATACCACGTCGGACTACTCAGGTACATACGGTACCACGATGTAGTACCGAGGTACATACGGTACAAACGGTGGGTTACGTACCGAAACACGTTACAACACGAAATTACACCATAACGCACTGCACGGCGGGATATTGCACAACATAGTACACGCGGTACCACGTCGGACTACTGAGGTACATACGGTACCACGATGTAGTACAGAGGTACATAACTCACAAACGATGTGTTACGTACCGACACAAGGTACAACGTGAAATTACACCATTGCGCACTGCACGGTAAGGTATTACACAAAGTTCACGAGGTACCACGTCGGACTACTCAGGTACATTCGGTACCACGATGTAGTACCGAGGTACACACGGTACAAACGGTGGGTTACGTACCAAAACACGGTACAACACGAAATTATACCATAACGCACAAAGTACACGCGGTACCACGTCGGACAACAAAGGTACATACGGTACCACGATGTAGTACCGAGGTACATACGGTACAACGATGTGTTACGTACCGAAACGCGGTACAACACGAAATTAAACCATTACGCATTGCACGGTGCGGTATTACACAAAGTACACGCGATACCACGTCGGACTACTCAGGTACATACAGTACCACGATGTAGTACCGAGGTACCGAAACACGGTACAACACGAAATTTTACCATTACGCACTGCACGGCGGGATGTAACACCATCACGCACTGCACGGCGAGGTATTGCACAAAGTACACGCGATTACACGTCGGACTCCTCAGGTACATACGGTACCACGATGTAGTACCGAGGTACATACGGTACAAACGGTGTGTTAAATTCCGCCGTGGTATAAGACAGGGTCACTTTTGTTGTGACTTGGTGAACACTGGTGAAACGTGTTCACCTTGTTTAATCGTGCAAAGTATGTCTCTCGTAAAAACACTCTCTGCTCAACAAGCACTTAAACAAGTCACCACAAAAGTGACCCTATCTTATACCACGGCGGAAATGTCTTTTTCAACAATAGTACAATTATATCAAGGCGGAGTTTAACGCTGATTTCAACAATATCATAGTTATACCACGGCGAAGTTTAACGCCGTTCTCAACAGTTTTACAGTTATATCACGGCCGAGTTTATCGCCGTTTTCAACAAAATTACAGTATACCACGGCGAAGTTGAACGCCGTTTTCAACATTATTACAGTTACATCACGGCGGAGTTTAACGCCATTTTTAACAATATAACAGGTATACCACTGCCGAGTTTATCGCCGTTTTCAACAATATTACAGGTAGACCACGGCGGAGTTTAACGAAGTTTTCAACATTGTTAAAGTTATACATACCATGGCGGAATTTAACGCCTATTTCAACAATATTACAGTTATATCACGGCGGAGTTTAACGTCATTTTTAACAATATAACAGGTATACTACTGCCGAGGTTATCGCCGTTTTCAACAATTTTACAGTTAGACCATGGCGGAGTTTAACGCCGTTTTCAACATTGTTAAAGTTAAACAATGGCGGAATTTAACGTCATTTTCATCAATATTACAGTTATACCAAGGCGGAATTTAACGTCTTTTTCAACAGTTTTCCAGTTATACCACGGCGAAGTTTAACGCCGTTCTCAACAGTTTTACAGTTATATCACGGCCGAGTTTATCGCCGTTTTCAACAAAATTACAGTTATACCACGGCGAAGTTTAACGCCGTTTTCAACATTATTACAGTTACATCACGGCGGAGTTTAACGCCATTTTAAACAATATAACAGGTATACCACTGCCGAGTTTATCGCCGTTTTCAACAATATTACAGGTAGACCACGGCGGAGTTTAACGACGTTTTCAACATTGTTAAAGTTATACCATGGCGGAATTTAACGCCTATTTCAACAATATTACAGTTATATCACGGCAGAGTTTATCGCCGTTTTCTACAAAATTGCAGTTATACCACAGCGAAGTTTTAATGCCGTTTTCAACATTATTACAGTTACATCACGGCGGAGTTTAACGCCATTATTAACAATATAACAGGTATACCACTGCCGAGTTTATCGCCGTTTTCATCACTATTACAGTTAGACCACGGTGGAGTTTAACGTCATTTTTAACAATATAACAGGTATACTACTGCCGAGTTTATCGCCGTTTTCAACAATATTACAGTTAGACCACGGCGGAGTTTATCGCCGTTTTCAACATTGTTAAAGTTATACAATGGCGGAATTTAACGTCATTTTCAACAATATTACAGTTATACCAAGGCGGAATTTAACGTCTTTTTCAACAGTTTTCCAGTTATACCACGGCGAAGTTTAACACCGTTTTCAACATTAATACAGTTATACGAAGGCGGAATTTAACATCGATTTCAACAGTTTTCCAGTTATACCACGGCGAAGTTTAACGCCGTTCTCAACAGTTTTACAGTTATATCACGGCCGAGTTTATCGCCGTTTTCAACAAAATTACAGTTATACCACGGCGAAGTTTAACGCCGTTTTCAACATTATTACAGTTACATCACGGCGGAGTTTAACGCCATTTTAAACAATATAACAGGTATACCACTGCCGAGTTTATCGCCGTTTTCAACAATATTACAGGTAGACCACGGCGGAGTTTAACGACGTTTTCAACATTGTTAAAGTTATACCATGGCGGAATTTAACGCCTATTTCAACAATATTACAGTTATATCACGGCAGAGTTTATCGCCGTTTTCTACAAAATTGCAGTTATACCACAGCGAAGTTTTAATGCCGTTTTCAACATTATTACAGTTACATCACGGCGGAGTTTAACGCCATTATTAACAATATAACAGGTATACCACTGCCGAGTTTATCGCCGTTTTCATCACTATTACAGTTAGACCACGGTGGAGTTTAACGTCATTTTTAACAATATAACAGGTATACTACTGCCGAGTTTATCGCCGTTTTCAACAATATTACAGTTAGACCACGGCGGAGTTTATCGCCGTTTTCAACATTGTTAAAGTTATACAATGGCGGAATTTAACGTCATTTTCAACAATATTACAGTTATACCAAGGCGGAATTTAACGTCTTTTTCAACAGTTTTCCAGTTATACCACGGCGAAGTTTAACACCGTTTTCAACATTAATACAGTTATACGAAGGCGGAATTTAACATCGATTTCAACAGTTTTCCAGTTATACCACGCCGAAGTTTAACGCCGTTCTCAACAGTTTTACAGTTATATCACGGCCGAGTTTATCGCCGCTTTCAACAAAATTACAGTTATACCACGGCAAGGTTTAACGCCGTTTTCAGCATTATTACAGTTACATCACGGCGGAGTTTAACGCCGTTTTCAACAATATAACAGGTACACCACTGCCGAGTTTATCGACGTTTTCAACAATATTACAGGTAGATCACGTCGGAGTTTAACGCCGTTTTCAACATTGTTAAAGTTATACCATGGCGGTATTTAACGCCTATTTCAACAATATTACAGTTATATCACGGCGGAGTTTAACGTAGTTTTCGACAATATTACAGTTATACTCAGGACTACTCAGGTACATATGATACAAACGGTGTGTTAGTGTACCGACACATAGTACAACGCGAAATTACACCATTACGCACTGCACGGCGGGGTATTACACGCGGTACCACGTCGGACTCCTAAGGTACATACGGTACCACGATGTAGTACCGAGGTATATAAGGTACACAAGGTGTGTTACGTACCGAAACACGGTACAACACGAAATTATACCATAACGGCACGGCGGGATATTGCACAAAGTACACGCGGTACCACGTCGGACAACCAAGGTGCATACGGTACCACGATGTAGTACCTCGGTACATACGGTACAAACGGTGTCTTACGTCCCGACACACGGTACAACGCGAAATTACACCATTACGCATTGCACGGTGCGGTATTACACAAAGTACACGCGATACCACGTCGGACTACTCAGGTACATACGGTACCACGATGTAGTACCGAGGTACATACGGTACAAACGGTGGGTTACGTACCGAAACACGTTACAACACGAAATTACACCATAACGCACTGCACGGCGGGATATTGCACAACATAGTACACGCGGTACCACGTCGGACTACTGAGGTACATACGGTACCACGATGTAGTACAGAGGTACATAACTCACAAACGATGTGTTACGTACCGACACAAGGTACAACGTGAAATTACACCATTGCGCACTGCACGGTAAGGTATTACACAAAGTTCACGAGGTACCACGTCGGACTACTCAGGTACATTCGGTACCACGATGTAGTACCGAGGTACACACGGTACAAACGGTGGGTTACGTACCAAAACACGGTACAACACGAAATTATACCATAACGCACTGCACGGCGGGATATTGCACAAAGTACACGCGGTACCACGTCGGACAACAAAGGTACATACGGTACCACGATGTAGTACCGAGGTACATACGGTACAAACGATGTGTTACGTACCGAAACGCGGTACAACACGAAATTAAACCATTACGCATTGCACGGTGCGGTATTACACAAAGTACACGCGAAACCACGTCGGACTACTCAGGTACATACGGTACCACGATGTAGTACCGAGGTACATACGGTACAAACGTTGGGTTACGTACCGAAACACGGTACAACACGAAATTACACCATAACGCACTGCACGGCAGGATATTGCACAAAGTACACGCAGTAGTCCGACGTGGTACTCCACGTCGGACTACTGTGGTAAAAACGGTACCACGATGTAGTACCGAGGTACATAAAAGGTACAAAAGATGTGTTACGTACCCACACACAGTACAACGCCAAATTACACCATTACGTCGGACTCCTCAGGTACATACGGTACAAACGGTGGGTTACGTACCGAAACACGGTACAACACGAAATTATACCATTACGCACTGCACGGCGAGATATTGCACAAAGTACAAGCATTACCATGTCGGACTACTGAGGTACATACGGTACCACGATGTAGTACAGAGGTACATAAGGTACAAACGATGTGTTACGTACCCACACACAGTACAACGAAATTACACCATTACGCACTGCACGGTGCGGTATTACACAAAGTACACGCGATTCCACATCGGACTACTCAGGTACATATGATACAAACGGTGTGTTACGTACCGAAATACGGTACAACACAAAATTACGCCATTACGCACTGCACGGCGAGGTATTGCACAAAGTTCACGCGGTACCACGTCGGACTACTCAAGTACATACGGTACAAACGGTGTGTTACGTACCGAAACGCGGTACAACACGAAATTATACCATTACGCACTGCACGGCGGGATATTGCACAAAGTACACGCGGTACCACGTCGGACTACTGAGGTACATACGGTACCACGATGGAGTACAGAGGTACTCAAGGTACAAACGATGATTTACGTACCCACACACAGTACAACGCGAAATTACACCATTTCGCACTGCACGGTGCGGTATTACACAAAGTACACGCGATACCACGTCGAACTCCTCAGGTACATACAGTACCACGATGTAGTACCGAGGTACCGAAACACAGTACAACACGAAATTATACCATTACGCACTGCACGGCGGGATGTAACACCATCACGCACTGCACGGCGAGGTATTGCACAAAGTACACGCGATTACACGTCGGACTCCTCAGGTACATACGGTACCACGATGTAGTACCGAGGTACATACGGTACAAACGGTGTGTTAAATCCGCCGTGGTATAAGACAGGGTCACTTTTGTTGTGACTTGGTGAACACTGGTGAAACGTGTTCACCTTGTTTAATCGTGCAAAGTATGTCTCTCGTAAAAACACTCTCTGCTCAACAAGCACTTAAACAAGTCACCACAAAAGTGACCCTATCTTATACCACGGCGGAAATGTCTTTTTCAACAATAGTACAATTATATCAAGGCGGAGTTTAACGCTGATTTCAACAATATCATAGTTATACCACGGCGAAGTTTAACGCCGTTCTCAACAGTTTTACAGTTATATCACGGCCGAGTTTATCGCCGTTTTCAACAAAATTACAGTTATACCACGGCGAAGTTGAACGCCGTTTTCAACATTATTACAGTTACATCACGGCGGAGTTTAACGCCATTTTTAACAATATAACAGGTATACCACTGCCGAGTTTATCGCCGTTTTCAACAATATTACAGGTAGACCACGACGGAGTTTAACGACGTTTTCAACATTGTTAAAGTTATACCATGGCGGAATTTAACGCCTATTTCAACAATATTACAGTTATATCACGGCGGAGTTTAACGTCATTTTTAACAATATAACATGTATACTACTGCCGAGGTTATCGCCGTTTTCAACAATATTACAGTTAGACCACGGCGGAGTTTAACGCCGTTTTCAACATTGTTAAAGTTATACAATGGCGGAATTTAACGTCCTTTTCATCAATATTACAGTTATACCACGGCGAAGTTTAACACCGTTTTCAACATTAATACAGATATACGAAGGCGGAATTTACCATCTATTTCAACAGTTTTCCAGTTATACCACGGCGAAGTTTAACGCCGTTCTCAACAGTTTTACAGTTATATCACGGCCGAGTTTATCGCCGTTTTCAACAAAATTACAGTTATACCACGGCGAAGTTTAACGCCGTTTACTACATTAGATAGTACGTCTCCGTGGTGTAATAGTTAGATAGTACGTCTCTATGGTGTAATAGTTAGAAAGTACGTCTACATGGTGTAATAGTTAGATAGTACGTCTACATGGTGTAATAGTTAGATAGTACGTCTACATGGTGTAATAGTTAGATAGTACGTCTACATGGTGTAATAGTTAGATAGTACGTCTCTATGGTGTAATAGTTAGATAGTACGTCTATATGGTGTAATAGTTAGATAGTACGTCTCCGTGGTGTAATAGTTAGATAGTACGTCTCTATGGTGTTATAGTTAGATAGTACGTCTCTATGGTGTTATAGTTAGATAGTACGTCTCTATGGTGTTATAGTTAGATAGTACGTCTCTATGGTGTAATAGTTAGATAGTACGTCTCTATGGTGTTATAGTTAGATAGTACGTCTCCGTGGTGTAATAGTTAGATAGTACGTCTACATGGTGTAATAGTTAGATAGTACGTCTACATGGTGTAATAGTTAGATAGTACGTCTACACGGTGTAATAGTTAGATAGTACGTCTACATAGTGAATAGTTAGATAGTACGTCTACATGGTGTAATAGTTAGATAGTACGTCTACATGGTGTAATAGTTAGATAGTACGTCTACACGGTGTAATAGTTAGATAGTACGTCTACACGGTGTAATAGTTAGATAGTACGTCTACATAGTGAATAGTTAGATAGTACGTCTACATGGTGTAATAGTTAGATAGTACGTCTCTATGGTGTAATAGTTATATAGTACGTCTCTATGGTGTAATGGTTAAATAGTACGTCTCAATGGTGTTATAGTTAGATAGTACGTCTATGGTGTAATAGTTAGATAGTACGTCTCTATGGTGTAATAGTTATATAGTACGTCTCTATGGTGTAATGGTTAAATAGTACGTCTACATGGTGTAATAGTTAGATAGTACGTCTACATGGTGTACTGGTTAAATATGGTGTAATGGTTATATAGTACGTCTCCATGGTGTAGTAGTTAGATAGTACGTCTCTATTGTGTAATGGTTAAATAGTACGTCTCTATGTTGTAATAGTTAGATAAGTACGTCTCTATGGTGTAATAGTTAGATAGTACGTTTCCATGGTGTAATAGTTAGATAGTACGTCTCTATGGTGTAATGGTTAAATAGTACGTCTACATGTTGTAATAGTTAGATTGTACGTCTACATGGTGTAATGATGGTTTTCCAGGATCACCACGTTTAATAAATACATAAAGGTTAGTTTTCCTTCATCACCACGTATAATAAATGCATAAAGGTTGGTTTTCCTTGATCACCACGTGTAATAATTAGGTTCGATCACCACTTGTAATAATATCGTTAAGTTTGGTTTTCCTAGATCACCACGTATAATAAATACATAAAGGTTGGTTTTCCTAGATCACCACGTGTAATAATTAAGTTAAGGTTGGTTTTCCTGGATCACCGCGTTAAGTTTGGTTTTCCTTGATCACCGCGGGTAAACATTTGCGTTAAGGTTGGTTTTTCCTAGATCACCGTGTGCAATAATTACGGTAAGGTTGGTTTTCCTACATCACTGCATGTAAAATGTACGTTAATGTTGGTTTTCAAGGATCACCACTTGGATTACGCTTTGCTCAGTTTAAACTATATCACTAAATAGCGCTCAAACGAACCTACGTCTTTTGACTGCTGTAACATTTTACGCCTTGCATGATGGTCAATTACTTATTTTACTCCTAATTAGTTGATTTGCTGTTTATTAACACGAGTCGGCGGCTGCTTCTGATCAGCGCATCAAAGCCTCGGCGGTGCTTGTTGGTAGATCATAAGAAGCGTCTGATCGCTACCGGAAATATGATTGGGTTTTATGACCTTTAATTAGTTTTTAATAAAGAACGGTACAACATTTATAATTTTCGATTAATCTGTGAATTACGCCTCTTGTCACAACGTTTACAACTTTATTTATACATGTATTTGCTGTCATAGAGATTGTAGTGTTGTGTGGAGTGCCCGTGTAAGAAAGCCTTTATAGGCATGGCCGATAATTGTGTTTGCTTTTTGAGTGTGACTCGGCTCATTTGTGTAAAACCTCCGAAGCTATGCTGTACTCATTCTTCATAAACTTTCCCGTGTCTTGAATTTGTAGATAAAATACATTCAACTAAAACAATTTAACAGTTTTAGAAATTGGACGATCGATATCATTTGGAATTAAAAGGGATATTTAGGCAGGTTTGAGAATTGTTCTCCAATATGTAATACAACAGTTTTACAACAAAAATCCTTCTAGAAATTTGGTAAAAACTAACAATTTCAATTCTCCCTTTTCCACATACATGGACACCAATCTGCAGCAGATGAATATCTCTTTACCGTCCACCTACCATGATTGGATACTATTTACTATCAAACTTTATATAGATCTAGCAATATAATGTAATGCTTGGAATTCCATCTTGAATAAATGAAGTTTAGGTATGTAAACGTCCGGGGTTAATATCGATTTTGTATTCCCTTTATACAAAATCGATATTAACCCCGGAAGTTTACAAACCTAAACTTCATTTATTCAAGATGGAATTCCAAGCAGTTTAATCTTTACTTTCGATCATCAGCTAACTCTACTTTTATGTTTTGTTTTGGAAATAGTATACAAATGACGTCACGATTCTTTTCAGAAAGTCTCGAGACATTGCGATATGTAAAGCAATGACCGCGCTCATGCTGCGGCACCGATGTGCACAAATAGTGATCTTTAAATAGTAATTTCTTGATATTTTAGTTAATAAAATGCATAGTAAATAAATGTACTTTAAGTCGATATTTTTATATTCAAAGCGAGTTGTCATCAGCCAAGCGTATTCTTTTGTTTTTTTCCCCTTGATCACACCAAATGTAAGGTTGGTTTTCCTGGATCACCACGTGTAATAAGTACGTTAAGGCCTGTTTTCCTGGATCACAGCGTTAAGGTTGATTTTCTTGGATCACCACGTGTAATAAGTACGTTAAGGCCTGTTTTCCTGGATCACAGCGTTACGGTCGGGTTTCCTGGATCACCGCGTGTAATACTTATGTTAGGTGGGGTCGTGTTAGGTGACACATAACACTGGCTTTCGGGATATTCGGATTTTGGCCAGGGTCAAAAATAGAAATAAAGATAAATAGTAAGTTTTTGGTACATTTTTGGGTAAATGGTTGATTTTGATGTTTATAAATGTGAAAAGTAAGCTCTAAGCATGGATTGAATTTTTAAGTTGAACCCACTTCTCCTTCCTGTTTGACAACACTGGTTGCAGAGCTAGGCGTGAATTTAGAGGTAAATTTGAATACCAGCTTTCGCGTCCAAACTTGCTTGAAAAGGAGCTGGAAACGTGATATTTCTGACTGCATCCACAGATTGCCTATTGTTTTTGAGAGAATAGGCAGTTTTTCAATTTTACACTAACCCCCTGCGTTTTTGTTGGGTGATTTTTGGAATTTTGGTCAAATTGATCTTTCTGTCCTACTTTTTTCACCTTGTTTCAGACCACTTTTGTGGCCAATTCTTTCCATAATATGGACTGAGAGTGTGACTTCCAGTCATTTTCCTACAATTCTGGCACTCCTTAATACAGGAAAACCCTTTTTATCAAAACCAGTATGGATATTATGAGAAATAATGAGAGAATAAAAGTTGGGGTGTCCCAAGAAACAGAAAATCAGCTTTCAACTGTGTTATGCCACTTTAAGGTTAGTCTTCCTAAATCACCTCGTGTAATAATTGCGTTACTTTTGGTTTTGCTCGATCACCATGTGTAATAATTTGTTCGTTAGCTCCGCTTATATGTTAAATGTACATTGTATTGACATGTTCTGTCTTTATTCCAACACTGTTCTCTTTCTTACGATTTCTTTTATGACAGAGACATGAAACTCTTCGGTGATGTAATGATATAAGCGTCCGTCTCGGGTGCGTGAGGTCGGTACGATTGACTCGCTGGTGTCAGGATAGACTGGTAAACCGTGATTTAACTGTTACGATTGACTCGCTGGTGTCAGGATAGACTGGTAAACCGTGATTTAACTGTTACGATTGACTCACTGGTGTCAGGATAGACTGGTAAACCGTGATTTAACTGTTACGATTGACTCGCTGGTGTCAGGATAGACTGGTAAACCGTGATTTAACTGTTACGATTGACTCACTGGTGTCAGGATAGACTGGTAAACCGTGATTTAACTGTTACGATTGACTCGCTGGTGTCAGGATAGACTGGTAAACCGTGATTTAACTGTTACGATTGACTCGCTGGTGTCAGGATAGACTGGTAAACCGTGATTTAACTGTTACGATTGACTCACTGGTGTCAGGATAGACTGGTAAACCGTGATTTAACTGTTACGATTGACTCGCTGGTGTCAGGATAGACTGGTAAACCGTGATTTAACTGTTACGATTGACTCGCTGGTGTCAGGATAGACTGGTAAACCGTGATTTAACTGTTACGATTGACTCACTGGTGTCAGGATAGACTGGTAAACCGTGATTTAACTGTTACGATTGACTCGCTGGTGTCAGGATAGACTGGTAAACCGTGATTTAACTGTTACGATTGACTCACTGGTGTCAGGATAGACTGGTAAACCGTGATTTAACTGTTACGATTGACTCGCTGGTGTCAGGATAGACTGGTAAACCGTGATTTAACTGTTACGATTGACTCACTGGTGTCAGGATAGACTGGTAAACCGTGATTTAACTGTTACGATTGACTCACTGGTGTCAGGATAGACTGGTAAACCGTGATTTAACTGTTACGATTGACTCACTGGTGTCAGGATAGACTGGTAAACCGTGATTTAACTGTTACGATTGACTCACTGGTGTCAGGATAGACTGGTAAACCGTGATTTAACTGTTACGATTGACTCACTGGTGTCAGGATAGACTGGTAAACCGTGATTTAACTGTTACGATTGACTCACTGGTGTCAGGATAGACTGGTAAACCGTGATTTAACTGTTACGATTGACTCACTGGTGTCAGGATAGACTGGTAAACCGTGATTTAACTGTTACGATTGACTCGCTGGTGTCAGGATAGACTGGTAAACCGTGATTTAACTGTTACGATTGACTCACTGGTGTCAGGATAGACTGGTAAACCGTGATTTAACTGTTACGATTGACTCGCTGGTGTCAGGATAGACTGGTAAACCGTGATTTAACTGTTACGATTGACTCACTGGTGTCAGGATAGACTGGTAAACCGTGATTTAACTGTTACGATTGACTCACTGGTGTCAGGATAGACTGGTAAACCGTGATTTAACTGTTACGATTGACTCACTGGTGTCAGGATAGACTGGTAAACCGTGATTTAACTGTTACGATTGACTCACTGGTGTCAGGATAGACTGGTAAACCGTGATTTAACTGTTACGATTGACTCACTGGTGTCAGGATAGACTGGTAAACCGTGATTTAACTGTTACGATTGACTCACTGGTGTCAGGATAGACTGGTAAACCGTGATTTAACTGTTACGATTGACTCACTGGTGTCAGGATAGACTGGTAAACCGTGATTTAACTGTTACGATTGACTCGCTGGTGTCAGGATAGACTGGTAAACCGTGATTTAACTGTAAAATTGCAAAAAGCGGCAATAACAATAATACACACAAACAAAACAATAACAACTATACACACACAAACAAAACAATAACAACTATACACACAAACAAAACAACCCTATACACACACAAACAAAACGATAAAGTAGTTTATAAAGCTGATTTGACCGTTTTCCCTG
Source organism: Serripes groenlandicus (assembly GCA_031761405.1). NCBI lineage: Eukaryota > Metazoa > Mollusca > Bivalvia > Cardiida > Cardiidae > Serripes > Serripes groenlandicus. Next base: position 22,945 of record JASEVX010000923.1, read on the forward strand.
ATTAACTAATTCTAAAGAGTCGTCAAATTTGAACATACTTTTGGAGAATTTGACGTTCAGATCAAAGTTCAGATGTCGAATGTTTTAGTCAAAATGGATGAACTGACAGTCAATATAACGAATAACCTTATTGAGAAACGCGATTTTTAATACTGTCAAATTAGGTCGGGGGTTCCAGATTCAAGCTACTCTACGGTGGTTATGGTTGAGTTTCCATGGACATACCTTTCGCAGCCTAATACTTGTTAATCGTCCAGGGATTATGAATAGGTGTTCTTCCGCCGCCAATATGACCAGGGACGTCCCTGATATCTCTTAATATTCAAGGTTAAAATATTTTATTTAAATATTTAGACCACCGGCCCATAATATTAACAGTGCCTATATAGTTTATAGCCCCCACAAAATACAATTATTTAAGAAAACAAATAGTTGTCACCGTATGGGAGCGACACCGGATTAGGCGAGAGAAAGGCTAAAGCAACCTGACCAAAGAGTAAGTTTTATCGAAATTATTACATTTCTAAGGATCTGACATGCCCTATCATATATGTATTCATCCATGATAAGCCCCGCCATCAATCAAACCTAAAATTATTCCGAAAAGGTGCCATATACTTTAAATCGCTCGTAAAACATGACATCTAGTACCGGCAAAAAACTTGTATCCGTCAACTTCATTCCCTTTGAAATAGTTTAATTTCAACAATTGCATATCTGGTCAGTTTTCATCCGTCATTATCTACATATTATGTAGATGTAACTTCTTCTTAGTTTTGATTCCAATCAACGACAAAATCTTATTTTTTTTATTTTTTAAATGTACGGCGGCTTACATGTTGTGTGTACGGCTCATTGATATTCCACAAATAGAACGTGTACGGCTTCTTAAAAAAACATTTATATCTATAATTATCTGATAATGTCACTGTTTGAAAAATAATTTATTTTGCCAATCACCACAATTACCACTGTTATAAAGCCATTTTTCATTCTTGACTGCCGCTATATTATATCCTTTTATTTACTGTCATTTACTAAGCCCTAACAAACTTCGCAAAACAAGCGTGAAATTTCCCACATTAGTCCATCAATTTGGACGGAACCAAACGTTAAGCTGTAAATCAATTATTTGACCTAAATCCAGGGTCAATGATTTGCAGAAAATGAGTTAAAGACGAATTTTGACACAACTGCAGCAAACAGCTTTTGATGAGAAATGGATTGTAACTGCTTAATTTTCTATAATGTTGTGGATTTTTTTCTTGGTGAAGGTTCTGGCGCCCAGAGACAAGTCTTATTTAAAGTCTTGGATAAACTATTTATAGAAAGTTCACTTAGATTCATTTCACATGGACCCATCGACATGGACCCATCTTCAGACTTTAACAGCAAATGGCTTAAAATGTGATAGCAGTGTGACAAAAGGAGAAAATGATATAACTTCGCACTTGAATGTTTTGAACTGTTTTTAGCTCGCCTATTCGAAGAAACAGGGGAGCTTATGTAATCACCCCGGCGTTGGCGTCCGCGTTGGCGTTAACGTCCGCGTCCGCGTTGGCGTACGCGTTGCCAGCTTGGTCAAACCTTTGCGTGCACGTTCTTTTCTCAGACACTGTTACTGAAACTTTGAAACTGCACACACTTATTCAGGGCCATTAGATGACCTTGTATGTCTAGTCTCATAAAAAATAAAACTCTGGAATGGGTTTTGACTGAATTGTGCCCCTTTTTGGACTTAAAATGTTGGTCAAACCTTTGCGTGCAAGGCCTTTTCTCAGACACTGTATAAGCTGTTGCTTTGAAACTTCACTTATTTAGTGTCAGTATATGACCCTGTATGTCAAGTCCCATAACTCTGGAATGGATTTTGACTGAATTGTGCCCGTTTTTGGACTTAGAATTTTGGTCAAATATTTGCGTGCAATGCCTTTTCTCAGACACTGTGTATGCTGTTGTTTATCGTATATAAATAAATTTACAGATGTAAAAGCCCAAAAGGGCCTGTATGGACTTGGTTAACATTTGCATGCAAAGTATTTGGTTTTTTATCTTGCAATAGGTGATACTGTGTGACTTTCCCTAATGCTATAACTGTTCTGAAGTAGGCCCTTATAGACGATGGCCCTGTAGACGAGCTATATTGTCCACCGACAACTCTTGTTATGGTTTGAGATTTGTCATATGTTTAATAAAAACACAACAACAGTTTTCCACATTTAACTTTTGAAGTTTCATCACATAAAAAAATAATTTTACTTGTTTTTGCACACAATATATATAATTGTGTACAGGTACAGATGATCACGGTGATGCCATGATGGATAAACGCTCGGTATCGACGGAATATCAATCGCGGTGACCAATTAAACCCTCGATGGAGTTGCGGTGATCACACCGTATGTAATCGCGGTGGTTATTCGCGATCTAAAATATTTGTCAATCGTTGTATCGCGGAAAACGCTTTTCGCATGAGCTGTAGTGTAACATGCGTTATATATAGCAAGTCGGTCGATGAATGAATATATTCAAGGTCGAGGTTTATAGAAAATATTAAATATTGACGTAGACATAACTTATGTAAACTTGACAATCTGGGTATATGTAATTTTGAGCGTAACGTAAAAAGGGCGGCCTTTTGTTTATGATTGGGCAGATTTGCATACTAAGATAACGCTCGTTTTGCAGAAAAACAATGGCATTTTTGGTTTCATTTCAATGCAGTATGCCTTACATTACAATAGTAGTATGCCGTACATCAAGTTGTCAACACTTTTTAAGCCGCCGTACATTTAAAAAAATAAAAAAAGTAAGATTTTGTCGTTGATTGGAATCAAAACTAAGAAGAAGTTACATCTACATAATTAGTAGATAATGGCGGATAAAAACTGACCAGACATGCACTTATTGAGCTGAAATTTAACTATTTCAAAGGGAATGAAGTTGACGGATACAATTTTTTTGCCGGGACTTACGGTGTCCTGTTGGGGCCAGCGTGTTTTTCTGTGGACGGCCTCTTATCGTGGGCCAAAAAAAAAGTGCGCGGATTTAAGTTAAATCCGCGCGGTTTTTTTAAAGGCTGTTTATATAGGATTCTATAGAAAATCCAGCAGAATTTGTCGAAAAAAGATGCGAAATTTTACAAATAAATCCGCGCATCTTTTGTTCATGGTTGCCAAAACATCAAACTGAAAAAAAAAAGTGCGCGGATTTAACTTAAATCCGCGTACCTTTTTTTCTCTGTCACAAACGGAGGAAAGATACGGAGTGAAACTTCCCTCGACACCGTTGGCCATATTCTAGGTCTTACACCACTAAATCCATTGCACTACAAAACGAGTATCCTGAGCTGTGTGTGTATCTTGTCTCATTCATGAATGTTATTGATTAGAGCTTCAAATAATTAAACCATTTCCCTCGTATTTACGCTTATTGAAGCAGAGACAGAGACAGAGAGAGAGAGACAGAGAGAGATAGAGACAGAGAGAGAGAGAAAGAGAGAGACACACACACACACACACACAAAGAGAAATTTAGCTAATGCTTTTCTAAGCGGGTATTTAATATCCGTGTTTAAATATGTTTCAGGGGTTAGAAGAGTTTTAAATTGCTTATAAAAGTCACACCTACTAGAGCTGTTTATGTTAGAATTCCATGTCTGGGTTGCACAATCTATGAGTCTCTGTTTGAATTGTGAAATGAAAATTGCAATATCTCCTACATCTTGTGATATCCAGACAATTCCATAACCATGTTGGAAGAGAAGATTTTTCACTTTAGTGGCCCATGTTATTCTTCCCAGATCGTCTAAACTTTTTAACATTTGATAACAATTTTTAGGGTATCTAGTTTCTTGCATATGGATGAGTTTACACCAATATTTAATACATTTAGTTTGATATGTAACACTTAAAGGTAGTCTCCCACATTCACCCAGTGCCATACAATTATTTGTTGAATTGTTTACTCCTAAAAAACGTTTACAAAACACTATTTGGACCGAATCAATGATGTCGCTATGTTCATAGCCCCAAATTTCTGCTGCATAGCAGAGGATCGGCTTGACCAAAGAGTCAAACAGTTTAAATAGCTCATTTTGTAAAAGGTAGCCATGTTGACGTTGGTAAGATTGTATTTGCATAATTGCTTTTTGTGCTTGTGCGGCTAACTTTGTTTTAGCTAAAGTCCATGATAGTCTCGGCGTGAACAAGATTCCCATGTACTTATACATCGATGTTGTTTTTATTATCTCCCCTTTATATGTCCATTTTTCATAATTTCTTAAATAACCCCCATTTCTAAATACTATGATTTCAGTTTTATCAAGATTTAGTTCCATACCAGTACTAGAACAAAAATATTCTATAACATTAATTTGCTGTTGAAGTTTTATGGCAGTTTCAGAGCAGCTAGCTACGTCGTCTGCAAATAGTAAGCAGAGAATGTCCTCAATTGTATTATTTATAAATACTCCAGGTCCACACCTTTCTCTTAGTAAAGAGGAAAGATCGTTTATGAATAGAGAAAAAATTACAGGACTACATATGTCGCCTTGTCTCGTACCCACATTACAGGGGAAGAATTCTGTTAGTCCTTTATTTGTTCGTACACATGCCGTTAGATTAGAGTAGCTTTTGACTATAAAACGGTACATTTTACTTTTGACCCCTTTAGTATAAAGCGATTTAAAGAGTACTTCGTGTCTTATTTTATCGAATGCCTTTCGAAAGTCTATGTATACACAATAGAAACGTCCACGTGGACGCGTCACGTATTTTTGGACCATTGCTTGAAGTGAAAAAAGGTTATCGGTTGTAGAGTAGCCTCTACGAAATCCTGCTTGGCCCTCATCGATTTTATTATTTTCTTCTGCCCAATTGTAAAGCCTACAACTAACAATATTGGACATAATCTTGTAAAGGGTGTTAATAAGAGATATTCCTCTATAGTTTCCTGGGTTAGATTTAGAGCCAGATGTGTGGATTGGACAAATAATACTTTCTCCCCATGACTTAGGGATCAGTCCATTATCAAAAATAACATTGAAAACAAGTGTCAACGTCGGAACTATATCTAACAGTGTATGTTTATAAAATTCGGCGCTTAAACCATCATTTCCTGGGCTCTTACCAGTAATAAGCTTATGTATACTATCTGTGACCTCTTGGGTCGATATTGGTGTGTTTAATAGATCTAAGTTATCAGTCATTTCAATTCCTTCAACATCATAAACCGAATTGCTGTCGTTTTCAACACTAAGAAGTTGACTAAAATAATTGTGCCATTCGTTCACGGATATAGAATGATCCAAAATTTCCTTAGTTTTGTGAGATTTCAGGATATTCCAAAACTGTTTAGGATTTTTACTACAAGCTATCAATTGCTGTCGTTGTAGATGAAAATAATGTTTTTTCTTAATCTGACATATATTCTTAAAACGTTTTCTACTGTTTGTGTACGTATGAAGATCAGCTAGCTCATTATTTGCTCTAAACCGTCTAAGCGATACATATTTAGCTTGTTTAATGACGTCACAGTCCTTATCCCACCATGGCGGTTGAGAATCTGTAAACCTATAATTGGAACGGCCTTTCACTTTCATGCATGACGCGGCCTTATGAAAAGTATCAGTTAGCAAGTAAATACTATTGTCAATATCATATGAAGCGGATTCATTATTTGGTTCTTTCAGGAGAGAAAGATATTTTGAAAAGACTGCAGAAACACTTCCGATCTATCATTAGACCATCAGAATTTTATTTGGGGATTTTCCACATTCTGTTCATTATGCCCATATACTGTATCTTGGCAAAGTTTACTTAGTGTTAATTGACAGAGTATTGGGAAATGATCCGACTCGGTTCTATTTTCAACATTGAAATTCGTACATTTTCCAAATAATGAGGTGCTACTAATATTATAATCAACAGTGCTTACTCCATTATTTGCAATGCAAGTATAATTACCCTGTTTGTCATTATGGACTCGTCCATTCAATATATGCATCTCAAATGTACAACAAAGACTCACTAGACTTTTACCGAATAAGTTAAATCTTAACATATCTTTATTCTGCCTCGGCATGTCAAAATTGTCCCCATTATAATCTGTATCGCCAAATATATAATTTAAATTGTCAGCAGGGATATAATCTAAAAAATCTTTGGTTCGTGCATTTAAGTCTCCTGCCAGGAAGTAATGTGCATCTGGAAAATCTGATGTAATTGTTATAAAATTGTTCTGCAGTAATTTGATACCATCTTTTTCTTCCTTATTAGCATAGATAGGAGAAGCTTCTGGGGATACGTATGCGAAGTACAGCACAATATCCCTCTTGTCATAGAAGTATGTACCCCTAAACATAGGTATAACCTTTATTCTATGAATCACAAGAAAGTCTAAGTGAAGTTAAAACCGAGTATTTATTTCATTAGAATTCAAGCTTTTTTTTTCTTTACTGCGATGATTACTAAGTAATACAAGAATGAAGGAAAACATGCAAAAATTAATTTGTACTAAACTATTTCAACTATTTCTCTTTTTTGCAGACAGATAAAGGTGCTATTTAATATCAGTTTCTGCTAGAGTAATCAAAAATACAATGTAAATCTAAGTCTGCACATTTTACACAGAAACAAAAAGTATACTCAAACTGCCTGTAAAGTAACAATGATGCTGTCTTGGTTCAAAATTCCTTTCTTATTTTTAGGTGCTGTTTACAGATAGTACAATACATTAAAGGAGCAATTTCTCTAATTTGACTTCAATGATTTCAACTCTTATTCAATACATAAATTTTCACTTATATATATTTATAGGTTTATGCATAATTTTGTCTCAACAGTTGTTTGCTGCAGAACATATGTTGGGAAAGGGTTAAGAGTTGTTTATTTGTTTGTTTGAATGTTTTTTATGCTGCTTTCAACAATATTTCCGTTATATTATTATACATTACAATAATTACCTGTCATATCTTTCTGCACACTGATGCAGCAGCGTTAATGCTATCCCAATATTACTTTGCACCAAAGATAAAATTTAAAAAGTTTAATTTGAAAATATCTGCAGAAAATATGATTTTTTTTTGAAATTGGAAGCATTTTTTTTGTGAATGAATTTTTTTTTTATACTGGTGTGAGAAAGTCAGGCAGCGCATGGTTAAATGAACTGGCTGCTGTGATATATCTGAAATAATGTTGAAACCTATATCTGAAAGTGAGGGAGGTATCAAAATTCAATGCAATTATTGAAAAAAATGCTTAATGGTATTTATTTGTTTTATTGGTCATTTTACCATTTTCAACATTATTTCAGTTATATCATGTTGACAGTTCACCTTTTCATGCTCCCTAGGTAAACAAACCAATACTTGGCTAGGAAATGTGCCTTGCCAAAGTGCACTCTGCCATGACCACCATGATCGGAGGATTGAACCCTGGATGCACGGTTCCAAATCCCTGACAGCGGATTCCTGCTTGATTATAATACTGATATATTGTTTTTAAAGTAGGAATTCCTTTAACTTATGCAAAGAAAAAAAAATAGATTAAATCCACTTTACGATTATCAGGGGACCTGCTTGGGCACGATTTGAACCAACACATCACGTATACAGAGATCTGTATATTTATATGTCTCTGACGTATAACATCGCTACAGAATAAAAAAATGTCCGCTATATACATGTATTATTTTCTTTTTATGATTTCCTAGGGGTTGAAGTCATTGGTCTCTTTCTCCTTGCACCTTGTTGTGGTGTATCTATGAGATGCCGTTTTGGTATTTTTGTGTTAGGTGATGGCAATTCAGCAATGCACAGAAACTGTGCCTCCGTACCAAAATTGTATTCAATTTCTCCATTAATAGTTTTATGTAAGCACTTACAGTCAAGGAAATTTAAAGGTTTGCTTTCATGCTTCCCTGCTGTTTGTAAGTAATCAATCTGAAATTGAATTAAGTCAGAGATTCTCTCAATTGCTGGTGCTAGCCATTTTCTCGGATCTGCCGTCTTAAACCTGACTTTGTGTTAGTAGCTTCTATTTTGGCTATACTTAAGGCACGGACATCCTCATAAGAAATATTAGAACCCCTAAATAGTTATGTTTGGATGTGTATACATGTTTGATAAGGTCCACATACATTTGTTTGTTTAGGTAGTACCGTTCATCTTTAAAGACAAACTACATACTTCTAAAGTCACTGTTCTGTAACACAAACTTGCAAATAGTATCATGTGACACTGCAAAATATTTTGGTATGAAGTCATTCCCACAAATAGATAATATGATTTATTACATTTTTTACAATGGTTTCACACGACTTCAAACTTGCGTTCACAAACAGATACTTAAGCACAGAAAAAACGGAAGCATTGTCTTTTCCACATATTTTCTTTGAGCCACCTTGAAACTTTTATAGAGATCTTTTCAAGTTATATTTATGTGCTTTGTCATTATATTTCTTCAAAATATAAAACAAACAATTCTATACAAATATAGTTTTCATCGTCTCCATCATCTTTGCATATTTCGAATAATTTGGAAAACTACATAGCTCTTTTCAATAGCTACATTCTGAAACTGAAAAGTACAAATTTATTTAAATTATCATCCTTTAAACAACCTCCGGCTGTAATCGGGGAACAACTAATATGAAAGTTGTGGTTGTCCTTCTGCACTATAGCTTATAACTTTATGCATTTTCAATAACTCCCGGGAAAGACTTTTGTATTATGGAAATACATGATATAAACTAAGGTAATATTTTAAACAAGTACTATCTTTCAAAAAGATTGTTGGCGCAATTTTAAGTATATGAAAGCGATTGGTAGCTACATTTTATAGTAAAAAGTCCGAAGGCGCTACATGTCACAGAGTAAGAAAAAATGTGCACTCAATGTGCACCCTGACCGGGACACAAACTCATGGCCCTGCGAGTACAGAGATGTAGGGGAGAATGCCCTCCCAACTGAGCTAACCGGCCGCTTACATACTTTCACTCAAATTTTGATTAAATCCGTACCATAATGAGTAGGATAAACAAGAGGCCCATGAGGGCCTATGCTCTACTGGCATTGATCTGGCTTGTTTCAAAAGGAACCAATATGTCGTCAATATTCAAATACCATCTAAGTTTGGTGAAGATCAGATAGTAAATGGAAGCTCTATTGTGTTCACAAGCTGTATTATAGCAATTTTGACAATTTCAAGGGCCATAATCCAGCCATGCATGGGTAGATCTGGCCGTTTTTTAGAAATGAACCAAACTCTCATGGATATCTAACTACTGTATAAGTTTGATTGAGATACAATGTCATGGATATCTAACTACTGTATAAGTTTGGTTGAGATACAATAAAAAAAAAAGACTATCGTGTTAACAAGCTCTATTATAGCAATTTTGACCATTTCAAGGGCCATAATCCAGTCATGCATGGTTTTCGAAAGGAACCGAGCTCTCATGGATATCTAACTACTGTATAAGTTTGGTTAAGATACAATCAAACGTGAAGACTGTATCGTGTTAACAAGCTCTTTTATAGCAATTTTGACCATTTCAAGGGCCATAATCCAGTCATGCATGGGCGGATCTGGCTGGTTTTCGTGAAGACTGTATCGTGTTAACAAGAAATTGTTTACGGACGGACGGAAGGACACACGGACGACGGGCAAATCGCCACGACATAAGCCCTTCTGGCCTTTGGCCAGTAGAGCTAAAAATTAACTTGAATAAGATTAACGAACAATACCTTGTAACATTTGCAGAGTAAGAAATACATTTACAGTAAAAAAAGGTTAATATATAGGGAGCAGTGTATGCAATATTGATATAGAAATATTAAATTGATATTTTGAAAAGTCACCACTTCATGGTACCGAATAACATTTAATAAAAACAATAATGGTTATTATAGATTACATTCAACTTTTATATTGTCAAAGATTAATTCATCCATAGAGAAAAGAAACAAATTATGAACAAAAATAAAAGTTATCTTTCCTTTCTTCAACGTTTGTACATGTAACTTTTTAAAATTAAAAAATATTATTGCAATCACAAAACTGTATTCACTACTGGCATGTATTTATGTTTGCACTGTGCATCTTCAGCATTCAGAAATTGATATAACAGCAATCAAACAATAAACAGAGTCTGCAAAGTCTAGTGGTCTGTGTTTATGTAATTTATGGCTCCCTTGCTGTGCCTTAGTAGTCCTAATTGACCTGTGGCATCTAGTAATTACTTGATAATTTAACAGACATCATTCGTATAACTGTAACAGTATTCTCAATGTTGAGAGGTTTTCTTGGAGTAAAACGGTGCAGTGTAAACAGCAATACAACACAATCTACAAAATTTGAATATATTCGTCTAACTATATTTTTCTGATTAAATTCATTATGTATGAAAACACTGACTCCTCCACTATTTCTAATCAATTTCTTCTTCATTCTCCTGCAATAACAAAAGTGGGTGTAGCCACTAAGAAAATTATCAAAATCTTTACTATTTTTACCCCAAGTTTCATAAAGCGCTATAATACTAAACTGACTAAAGTAATTTTTAATATTTTCATCAAACTGAAATTTATATAAACCTTCAATATTCCATGATAAAATATTAATAAGAACATTCTCAAATTGTTGCCCTTGGGTTAAGTCTGTATCTGTATAGCCTCGGCCGATTTCCTATGCGCTATGTTCTCCGTCACTAAAAGTCTCATGTCTCCCGTTATTTTCTGCCCCGCCGTTGTTGGGGGTTTCCTCGGTGGATGAATCATCGAGTTGAATATCTCCATTAACTGTATCACGTGACTCAAAATCACGGGTAGCACGATTCCCGTTGTGTTCTGCTCCGCCGTTGTTTGGGGTTTCCCCTGTAGGTGAATCATCATCGAGTTGAAAATCTCCATTGACTGTATCACGTGACTGAAAATCACGGGTAGCACGATTTCCACTCGTCTATTACGTTTCCAAAATACTCGATAGACCCTTTACAATCATCAAATCGATAAATGTCATTATTTATAACTAATTTGTCATACCTAATTACAGCATAGTGTCCTTGTTTTCTGGCTTCTATCATTTCTTTCCCAAGTTCTCTTCTGTGATTTTTTACCCGATCCGTATAATCCTCGTTAACAGAAAACTTCGAATCTCTTTTCAAAACTTCTCTGGCCTTCTGAAAAACACTTCTAGAATCTTTATATTTTGAAAATTCACAATTATTGTTCTACAGTTTTCATCACCACCTGATCTTAATCTATGCGCTCTTTCTATTTCTACATCTGACATTCCAGGGATATTTAGCTCTGTTGAGATGAACTGTCTGATCTTAGTCTCACTGACATTCCAATCCTCATTTTGATCGCCTTCTATACCATTGAATCTTAAGTTATTCCTCCTAGAATGAGCCTCTAAATTGTCTATCTTAGTGGAAAGCGTTAATATTTCAGATTTTAACTCAATGTTCGTTTGTTTCAAGATGACATTTTCGGATTTTAAATCATTTATGATTCTGTTATAGAGTCAATTTTCTGATTCATACAGGCAAGATCTTTCCGCACATATTCGGTTTGACCGTTTAACTCTCTTTTCATATTTCTAAGAAAATCAAACATTTCTTCATGTGTATTTTGTTGGTTACTTGTACTGCCAATGGGAGAATCTAAAACGTTTGAGGCACTGGGGTTACTCCTATCCTGATGTGCAAAGCACAACGAAGTTTGTCTTGTCTGCCTTTGGTTTGGTTGATTCGGTGGGTATTTTGGCGGGCCAGGGTTACTCTCAATATCTCCACATGTTAACAGAGCCGTAAACAAAAAAGGTCTCACCGACATTGTAAACAATCCCTTTGGTAAGCATAATGTCTTTGCTCGGCTCAAACATTTCCTCGGCTGCACAAAAAGTCCAATTCTAGCTCTCCAGAGACCCGTTTCAACTCCCATTTTCAATTAATATAATCGTGATTCACTCCGCTAACAAAACGTGGCCGCCATTGTCAAGGGACATAACTCTAGAGAGAGAGAGAGAGAGAGAGAGAGAGAGAGAGAGAGAGAGAGAGAGAGAGAGAGAGAGAGAGAGAGAGAGAGAGAGAGAGAGAGAGAGAGAGAGAGAGAGAGAGAGAGAGAGAGAGAGAGAGAGAGAGAGAGAGAGAGAGAGAGAGAGAGAGAGAGAGAGAGAGACACACACACACAGAGACAGAGAGAGAGAGAGAGAGAGAGAATGAGACAGAGA
>JASEVX010000924.1:0-15000 GCA_031761405.1 Serripes groenlandicus
GCTCTCTCTCTCTCTCTCTCTCTCTCTCTCTCTCTCTCTCTCTCTCTCTCTCTCTCTCTCTCTCTCTCTCTCTCTCTCTCTCTCAAAAGAAGAAATTGCTTAAAACGAGCAATTTCTCCTTTTGCCACAATGTTTACCACTTTTAGGCATAGGTTATCTATTCAATTATAGAGATTTTCTTTTTTTTTACAAAATATGTTCAAAGTCGTCTGCTGCAGAATTGTTGTTTGAGGGAAAGGGTTAAGGACACTGACCGTTTGACCGTTATCAATGAAACTTGACCTCATTCATATCCACACGAGTTGACCGTTCACAATGGAGATATTCTATTTATAGAGTTGAATGCTTTGAACTCATGAGTTTACCGTAACTCGTACACTGCCGAATTTCACAAAATCGACTCTTCTATTTTGACTTTCGTTCAACATGAAAACTGGTAAAAAGTGTAAGGTGCAAGCCGCCGTGATGTTTCTGAAAATTGTTGAAAACGGCGTTACGCCCCATTCCATCAACTAACCACGACAACAAGGAGGCGATACTACAGGCTATTGAACAACAACAACTACGTCCGTTGATCGAACAACTGAACTTATCAGAATTCCTGATACGTTAACCCCATCCCACATCCAACACATATGCAGCAGACGACTTGGATCCAGGCAACATAGTGAAAAAAAAATACATAAAAGTAAAACATCTTGGATTAACAGACAACCTGGTCAAAAACCTAAGTTAGTCCTTTGAATGTTAGTACCATTTTGTGAAGTCTGTGTCACCATTATAGTCAGACTGTGTCACTAGTTTAGAGTCAGATTGTGTCACAATTATTGAGATTGTGTCACCAGTACCTTTTTTTAAAAATACTACTGCGTATTTTACCTACATTTACAAGAGGAAAGAAGAAATCTGAAAAGAAGTGAGAAGAGGAAAACAGTCTGGCTTTGAAAATATTCTTCTTTTTGCTACAATGTTTTCAATAGTCGTCTGCTGTAAACGCATTTGCAGCAGACGGCCTTTGAAAGCAGTATGGCACAATTTTAACTGCTTGGCAATCCTTTCCCTCATATAGACGCTTTCTGACCCCTCTGCAGCAGACGGCTTTTTGAAAACATAGTGACAAAAGAAGAAATTGCTCAAAACCGAGCAATTTCTCCTTTTGCCACAATGTTTACCACTTTTAGGCATAGGTTATTCATTCAATTATAGAGATTTTTCTATTTTTTTTACAAAATATGTTCAAAGTCGTCTGCTGCAGAATTGTTGTTTGAGGGAAAGGGTTAAGGACATTGACCGTTTGACCGTTAACATTGAAACTTGACCTCAGACGAGTTGACCGTTCACAATGGAGATATTCTATTTTTAGAGTTGAATGCTTTGAACTCGTTCAATATGAACTTTGGTAAAATGTAATGTGTTAGGTACAAACAATGCTGATTTCAGGAGACACAGCTCGTTAACCCTTTCCCTCATACGACTATTTTGCAGCAGACGACTTTGAACGTATTTTGTCAAAAAATAGAAAATCTCTATAATTGAATGGATAACCTATGACGAAAAGTGGAAAACATTGTGGAAAAAGGAGAAATTGCTTGTTTTAAGCAATTTCTTCTTATGTCACATTGTTTTTAAAAAGCCATTTGCTGCAGAAGCGTCAGAAAGCGTCTATATGAGGTAAAGGGTTAACTTACGAACTCGTTACGAACTCGTTACGAACTATCATACCTCAATCTGAATTGGTTGCACACTCGTTTAATTGCCTTTGACAGCGAAAGGGATGAAGTGCAACACTTATTTCGAAATTTAGATGTACAATTTCATGTCTTAAATAGACATTTGGGATAATTAAAAATTGCTCGGGTTTCCATTTATTTGAACAATTTCGACAATGTTTTCGTCTGGTGCAAGTGCGTCAAAATCGTCTATATCCTGGAAAGAGTTCGTTCAAAATAAGCGTTACTTCTTCCGAGTTGCTTTAAGTAATTGGTACATGTAAATACATACAAGTATGTGTACATGTACATGTTTACCGAACTGTTATCTTTCGGTGGTTTTCACGAAACACGGACATCGCCTATGGTCAGTCGCTACTCAATTTAACCAATTATCACACAATCTGTGGTAAACGACATTCCGAATATCTCTATTAATGAAAGTATCATCATTGGAAATAGTTGCTAAACATTGTGACCAAAGGAAAGAAATGCTTATTATAAGCGATATCTCTTTCTGTCACAATTCTCTCAAATGTCGTATGTTGCATAAGCAAAAGAAATGCGTTTGTATGTGGTAAAGGGTTAATTTACTTTTTGGAATAACAGATGGGGGATAAATGTTCTGTTACGCCGTTTTCAACAGAAGTTTGGTAATATCACGGCTTGGGTAATTTACCAGTACTATCGGTTTATCTTGGGTAATTTATCAGTATTATTGGTTTATCTTGGGTAATTTACCAGCACTATCGGTTTATCTTCGGTAATTTATCAGTATTATTGGTTTATCTTGGGTAATTTATCAGTACTATCGGTTTATCTTCGGTAATTTACCAGTATTATTGGTTTATCTTGGGTAATTTACCAGAACTATATCGGTTCATCTTGGGTAATTTACCAGTACTATCGGTTCATCTTGGGTAATATACCAGTACTATCGGTTTATCTTGAGTAATTTACCAGTATTATCGGTGTATCTTGGGTAATTTACCAGTACCATTGGTTTATCTTGGGTAATTTACCAGTATTATCGGTTTATCTTGGGTAATTTACCAGTACTATCGGTTCATCTTTGGTAATTTACCAGTACTATCGTTTTATCTTGGGTAATTTACCAGTAGTATTGGTTTATCTTGGGTAATTTACCAGTAGTATTGGTTTATCTTGGGTAATTTACCAGAACTATCGGTTCATCTTGGGTAATTTACCAGTACTATCGGTTTATCTTGGGTAATTTACCAGTACTATAGGTTTTTTTTCTTGGTAATTTACCAGTATTATTGGTTTATCTTGGGTAATTTACCAGTACTATCGGTTCATCTTGGGTAATTTACCAGTACTTTCGGTTTATCTTCGGTAATTTACCAGTACTATCGGTTCATCTTGGGTAATTTACCAGTATTATCGGTTTATCTTGGATAATTTACCAGTACTAGTTTTTTCTTGACACCGATGCAACAGGCGCAAAACTTTCCGTCGTCGGAAACCATGGCGACAGGGGTAAGGAAGCTATGACTATCAAATTTAAGATCTTGGTGTGGCTTGACCCGAGATCGAACTCTGGTCTCCGGTTCCCGATCGGACGCTCTAACTACGTCACTAGCCGACCCCCTATAGCTCAGTCGGTAACGATGCGGGCTGTCAATCCAGGTGTTGTGAGTTCGAATGCCAGCTCGGCCAACGTTCAGTCCGACGTTTTGACAAAAGTCACTGTGACAAGCGTCAAACGCCTTCAGCAATGGGCTAACAGTTTATGTAGAAATGCAGCCAGTCACTTTGAAAGTATGTTGTGTGGAGTACTTGTGTGAGAAAGCTAGGAACACATGAGTATGTGAACTGGCCGCTGTTATGTATGACAAGAGCATTACTTATCTACGGCACATCACCAAATACAAACTATAAGTATATAATCAAAGGTCTTGTTTTTTGGATAGGGGCGTTTCGCCACTATCACATTGCGAGCCTGCTTTCGAAAAGTCGGATTACGGCTGCAACCACAGTCCACAATTTAATTACTACGCCAAAAACCCTCCGCTTGCATTTATTAATGAGACAAAATAGTTCCAATACGTGAAACACACCCTGAACTATGATTGACCTCAATGTCAGTGGTGTTAGGTAACGTCGACCGTGCTGTGATCCCATTAGTTTACAACAGTCGACTTATATAGAAATAATGTGCAAATCACTGTAAATAAAATAATTGAAAGGAGTTGAAACTTCTCCTTTTGTCACAATGTTTTTGATTGTCGTCCACTGCACATGCGTCTGTATGCGTCTGTAAGTGGTAAATGGTTACATCCTCCCCATGGAAGCGGAACCCTAGCTTGCCTTGATACTATAACAGTTCGAATATTGAAAATATTGTATAAAATTATGCTATTGCTGACAATGAGCAATTCCTCCTTTTCACACAATGCTTTCAAACACGTTTCAAATTTTTTTGTTTCATATTTGAACGTTTTTCTATGGACAGTCTTTTACTCGACACATTTTGAATAACATGCTAGAGACGAATTTGCCTTACAGGGAAAAATATATAGTTGAAACCTTTGTGGAAAAAGAGGAAACGGGTCGCGATAAACAAGTATGCAGCCGTCTGCTGCACATGCGTTAACAAGCGACTGTAAGCGGGAAAGGGTTGACCCGTTTCCGTTATAGCTACTTAGTTACATACGAATGTTGAAATTGTATTTGCAAACGGAGCAATTGCTGACAATGATCAATTCCTCTTTTCCAAACAATGCTTTGAAACATGAATCAATTTTGTTCATTAACCTAGATAACGAAAACATTTGTCTACAGTTATTATTTTAACCTTTGCCCCCTTTAGACACCATTTGACTCACCTTAACAGATGAATGATAATCAGCAAGTTTGTCTTTTTCCACAATGTTTACATCACTATTTAAAATAGGAAATAGAAATTAAATCTAAAAATGAGAGATAAGTTAATTTCAACATTGATTGATTGAGGTTAACGCCGTTTTCAATATTTCCTCAGTAATACCACGGCGTCCAGTTCACCTACAAATGTATTTCCTGGTTTTCTCACACCAGTACTCCACACAACAATCTTCCCAAGCAACTGGCTGCTTTTCCACATAGACTTAGACCATTGGTGAAAGACGAATGTCACGAATTTCCCGCTCATATGTCCGAAATGACAGCACAACATAGTCATCTTTTAGTTTAGTTTAATGTTCTAATCATACATAAACAAATTCGGGCGTGCCACCCTATAATTCTACTCTGGACACTAAGTCCCCTACTCAACCCCACTAAGTGGTTTTTGTAAGTTTTCCCAGACACGAAGTCCCTAGACACAAAGTCCCCTTTGACTGCCTTAAACACCCAATACAACATTTACATTGACTGGAACAGTTGTCTTACACAGAATGGCCACCTGAAAACAAGGATAAATGCATCTTGTACTACAAGTTATATACAAGCATGTCTTACAGTATGGAAACATATAGTAACATTACACTTTCCCCAAATGCAATAAAACCACATTCTAATGCAATGTTTTCGAATTCAACTTTGAACACTACTTTGTATTGTATCTTTGCCTTTGCACACAGAACTCTAGTAAAACACATTATACAACTAAACCACACTCAAAATGTATTTATAACCAACTGTTACTAACAAAAATGTAACACTTACTTATAAAGAAATAAAACACTTAATTACAAACAAATACAACTCTAAATTACAAACAAATAAACCGTTTACTTACAGAAAATAAATCCTTTCACTCTCCAATCATTTAGACCAGTGTACTCGGTCACCTTTTATCCACCACTATCACTCTCACATACATGTACGGTAACTGACCACTTTATACCCATGATTCACACTTACCTTACATGTTCTAATACACCCACTTCATCACTCCACTCTACCGTAAACCCCCTATCCTATACTCATCTCATGACACAACTGTGACATTACTCCCCCTTCACAAATAAAAAATGAATGAATCATTTTTTAAACTCTGCTGAGATAATCAGCCCCTACATTATGAATGCCCTCAATGGCCAGGATCCTGAACCGATATGGTTGCAAACTTAATACCCACCTCATAACTCTGCTATTATTTAATTTAGTACTCTGCATGTAAATGAGCGGACAATGATCTGTCTCTACCTGAAATTCTCTACCATACAAGTACACGTGAAATTTCTCAATTCCCCAAACTAAAGCAAGACATTCTCTCTCTATGACTGAATATCTACATTCTCTTGGCAACAATTTCTTACTAGCATATGCGACTGGAAATTTTACATCATCCACCTCTTTAAATTCATCTTTGTGAATTTCAAGTCCCTTCATGACTTTAAGTTTCTGAAATGGCTTACCTTCTTTAAGCTCTTGTGCTCTGGTCTGTACTGCGTGTCCTTCTATCTGTCTCATTTGATTCTCATAATAGTTTTCATTTTTATTGTCTTCATGTGCATTAATTGCACCTCTTTGTTGGAGGTCAACTTCTTTGCGACCGGATTCATGTCTTACTAACTCCACTCTTTCTTTCTTATTATTTGTACTGTGAGTCACTGCCATTTTACCCATGTTAAATTGCCACAGTTTATCTGGTTCATTTGGATTTCTAACCCCTTTAATGTTTCCAAGAATGAGATCATAAATAGGATCAACCATACACAACGCTTCTGTTTCACCTATGAAGTAGGGTGAAGTGACATATATCTTAGCAACAGGAACTTCTCTTACCGTACCATCGATCAACACACATCTCTGTGTCTTACCTGTTAACTGGTTCTCTTCGAGCAATTTTCTACGAACTACAACACTACTACATCCTGTATCCCTTAAAACACTGACTCTTTTCCCATTTAAAACTCCTTGCACCACTGGCATTGAATTGACTCTTCGATCTTTACACAATGCATTAATCACTGGCAATTCATGCCCACATTCCAACCGAACTACATTATCATGAATACAACATTCATGCTCCCATTTGTCACCAGAGTAACATGCACATGCTTCACTTAACCCATTATTGTCTTGTGTCTGTACTACTTCTTCTAATTCAGTTCGCTCAGCACCTAAGCTCATACAACCTGCTGCCTGCTTACCTCCTTGCATTTTCAACATTTGCTTTTTCTTAAAACAATCTTGTATCAAATGACCCGACTTTTTACAAAAATAACATGTTCTATTTACAAACCCTTTTCCTGAGATACCCGACTCATCTAGAGTTCTTCCACTTCCCTCCTGGTTTTCTGGAAAACTTGATTTCTTACCTTGGTAATTTAACTTATCTTGGACCATTGACTGACAATCGTGAGCTTCTAAAAACTGTTCTGCAAGTTCTGACATCTCTTGAATTGACCCTGGTCTTCTCTCCTTCAAGAATAATTTTAAGCCTTTTGATGAAGCATTAATAAATTGTTCTCTCAGTAAAATATCTTTTAGACCCACAAATGTCTTTTCGACTTCCGCTAGTTCTATCCATCTAGTCAAATAATTTTCTAACTTGAATGCAAACTGATGTGCACTTTCACCATTTTCAGGTTGACACGACCTAAACTTTTGTCTAAAACCTTCTTGTGTGAGTTCGAACCTTTTCAATAAAGCATGTTTTACTTTATCATACCTTTCAGCATCTGCATTAGCTAACCTACTATACGTCTCTAATGACTTACCTTTAAGTACAAAACTTAGTCTGAAACCCCATTCTTCCTGTGGCCATTCCATAATTTTAGCATACCTTTCAAACCTGTGCAGATAAGCGTCAATATCATCTTTACCGTCTTCAAATGGTGGTAACTTAGGACCTTTCATTTCATGCCGGTCCCCAAACCCCTTATGTTTAGATTCACTAATAAGTGCTTTAGTTTTTTCAAGTTCAATCTCTCTATCTACCAGTTTCATTCTATTCTCATGTTCTAATTGTTTCATTTGATCTGCCCTCACTCTCGCTCTCTCATCTCTTTCTGCCGCTTCTCTTGCGAGTTTATATTCCCTTTCTAACGTTTCCATCTCTTTCTTCTCAGCTCTCTCGATAGCTTCCCTTTCTTTCTTTTCAGCTCTCTCAATAGCTTCCCTTTCTTTCTTCTCAGCTCTCTCATCTTTCTCTTTTCGCTCAACATATTGCAATACATCATTCCCTTCCAGACCTAACTCTTTCCCTAATTTTAACATTTGAGACACATCCATCTTAACCATTAGTTTAACCACACACAAATCAACAACTCAATTTCAAATTTTAACAAAAAGAAAAAACCACTCTACAGTCTCAAAACCACTCTACAGTCTCAGTTCATATTCTATGAATACTAACATAATGCATTACTCTGCCATACACATAGCATGAAATAAAACTGAACAGTTGTGTCAAACTCCGCGGCTTCACACCCTAAGTGAATCAAATATATATAAATGTTTATCACAATCACGCTCCATTCTTCTTCACTGCGAGTGTCTTGTTTGCCGTGTATCGTTTTCTTCCACACACCGTTTTCTTCCACACCCCTACCACAAATGTTAACAAAGAACTGACTAAGACTTTCTCAGTATTACCCGTCGAATATTATCATTACACTATCTTTACTTGATGAATATTAGTTCATATATACACCAAATTATTGTCACTGTTGTCTGCTTCACATATCTGGTATGTGGGTGTCACTCATCGCGGGAATAGAAGTCCTGCCGAGATCGCCAAATGTCACGAATTTCCCGCTCATATGTCCGAAATGACAGCACAACATAGTCATCTTTTAGTTTAGTTTAATGTTCTAATCATACATAAACAAATTCGGGCGTGCCACCCTATAATTCTATTCTGGACACTAAGTCCCCTACTCAACCCCACTAAGTGGTTTTTGTAAGTTTTCCCAGACACGAAGTCCCTAGACACAAAGTCCCCTTTGACTGCCTTAAACACCCAATACAACATTTACATTGACTGGAACAGTTGTCTTACACAGAATGGCCACCTGAAAACAAGGATAAATGCATCTTGTACTACAAGTTATATACAAGCATGTCTTACAGTATGGAAACATATAGTAACATTACACTTTCCCCAAATGCAATAAAACCACATTCTAATGCAATGTTTTCGAATTCAACTTTG
The DNA here is from genome assembly GCA_031761405.1 of Serripes groenlandicus. NCBI lineage: Eukaryota > Metazoa > Mollusca > Bivalvia > Cardiida > Cardiidae > Serripes > Serripes groenlandicus. The sequence goes on from JASEVX010000924.1 coordinate 8,818, forward strand.
AACACTACTTTGTATTGTATCTTTGCCTTTGCACACAGAACTCTAGTAAAACACATTATACAACTAAACCACACTCAAAATGTATTTATAACCAACTGTTACTAACAAAAATGTAACACTTACTTATAAAGAAATAAAACACTTAATTACAAACAAATACAACTCTAAATTACAAACAAATAAACCGTTTACTTACAGAAAATAAATCCTTTCACTCTCCAATCATTTAGACCAGTGTACTCGGTCACCTTTTATCCACCACTATCACCCTCACATACATGTACGGTAACTGACCACTTTATACCCATGATTCACACTTACCGTACATGTTCTAATACACCCACTTCATCACTCCACTCTACCGTAAACCCCCTATCCTATACTCATCTCATGACACAACTGTGACAACGAATGACGCATGTCGCATTGATTTTTGTCAAAAGTCGGAAAGAAATTTGGCCGAAAATGTCAACATACACACGAGTTATAACCGCAAGGTCATTATTTATTTTATAATTGAGGTGCTTCTAGCTATTTTGGGACAAAAGTTATATGCATTTGCGTTAATCAACGTGTAATCTAGTCCGAGATGTATCTGTTGACAAATAAACTAGAAATGTAGTCTAAATAGGTTTTTGTAAATTAACCTTGTACGGTCCCGTTTCGGAGACGCATCGAACCAGTCTTCTGTAATCAATACTTTATGAGTTGTCACTGTCTGTAAAGCTTGGAGGTATAATCCGGCGTCCGGCCGGCTGTCTGCCTGAATGTGCATTCGTCCGTCCGTCATTGATTGCATGTATTGGTCAAGACGTTGTTTCTGTATGGCAGATTTATTTCAAAGCGGTCACACTTATACCGTGTGATCAGAAGAACGGCAAAGTACTAGGTACATAACTCTGGTCTGTTTGTAGTTATCTCCATTTTTCCTTTTTTAGTTCAGCGATTGTCTCAATTAATTTTCATTGTATCCATTTCAAACTTGGTTTGTAGGTAACTTATGACCTACATATTTGCAGTGCACCATTACCATAACTTGTTAGCATGCTGCGTTTGAAGTGTGTATATTTTTGTCTTTCCAAGTTCTCGCTTATTATATGACTTTCGCATGCAACACATGCGTTCCGTGAAATGTCCTTGTTCGTTAATGAATGCTTCCCCCAGCTGTGTACTTTGTCCGGAGCGACTAACTTCGTCCGTCTTTGTGTTCATCCGTTCGTCCGTCTGTCCGTTACGGTTGCAATAATGGGTCAAAACTGTGTTTCTGTTTCGCGGATACATTTCAACACATTGGGATTAGGAGATCGATAAAATATTTTGAACACAAATCTTAGATCTACAGATGTGCAGTGCAAAAAGACACGTAACTCTAGCATGCTTTCGATTGTCTTTCATTTATCAGCAGAATCCCGGCTCGGCCAACTTTCTTTCCGAGGATTGACAAAAGTCAATGCGACATGCGTCATTCCTCTTCCACCAATGGGCTAAGTCTATGTGGAAAAGCAGCCAGTTGCTTGGGAGGATTGTTGTGTGGAGTACTGGTGTGAGAGAACCAGGAAATGCATGAGTAGGTGAACTGGCCGCCGTGATATAACTGAGAAATTGTTAAAAACGGCGTTAAACCCCAATCAATCATTTATCAGCATGATTATAATATACCTTGTAGATCTTTAGTGATTTCTGAACTGGAAATATTTTAATTAAGGGTCGCTGCTCGGTTTTTTGTCAATCTTTTGTCCTTCCTGATTTATTTTGTTTATACAAGAAATTAAGGGTCAAACTTTGATAAATAAGGTATATGTTATTTGCAGGCAGTATGTGTTGCTTCACACATTTTTGGTTCGGTTTGTTTTAAAGGTCATTGGTTATTGTTTCAACAATGTTTGTCCGTATTATCTATGCCATATATTTTCAAGTTACATATGCCCCTATACCATTAGCGCTTTCAGCGCTTTGATTTACTATAGAGTGTTTGTCTATTGGTGGAAACCAAATGACGCTTATCACAGTGACTTTTATCAAACGTCGGAAAGAATGTTTGCCGGACTGGGGTCAAACTCAAAACCCCTTGATTGACAACTCGCGTCGCTACCGATTGAGTTACCGGGGCTCGGAATAGATGACCGAAAGGCAATCCCTATGAGTCACCCTCCAACGGCATGTGACACAAAAACACACAGACATAACGATGCAGAATATCAAACGAACTTACTCTGCCATCTCTTGTAATCTAAATTTCCTATTTCACACAATATACCGACACTGAATTTTTACACTCAATGACTTAGAGCAAATGGATCATTTTACCATGCAAACAAGGAAAATGGATTAACGTTCTATTTTTTTAAAACTATAATAAGCATTTATAAATGAACAAAAACATCAACCCTTTCCCACATGCAGCCAATCTACAGCTACTAATTTAAATAACCGTGAAGTCAAAATTATTGAAACTCTCCATAAATGAAAGTATAATTATAAGATTTACAATGTTTTCGAAAGTCGTCTGATGCAGAAGTGTCAGAAAGCTTCTACATGTGGGAATGGGCTAAAGACTTAGGCATTCAATTTAAAGGGATTTCAAAATATCCTTAATGCTGTAAATGAAGCTTTGAACTACTTATGTACTAATAGTAACACTTTTAATCATTTGCCAGTTTGACCCCTCTAAAGCGTCACAAAGACAACTTTCAGTTGGTCATTGCTAAATACAGAATTTTCCCTTGAACATTTCGGTTATCATTCCCGACACAATAAATCCTTCCATTCAAAGAATTTTCATTAGAACATTGACAGAACTGTTAATCTATAAATCTGATAACTCTCAATACTAGCAAATCCTACTATTCCAGCACAATAATATAGAACTCCTGACAGACATATCCCTTTCCAACTTGCAAACGCATTCTTATGCATCTACAGCAGAATGTTTTTGAAAACGTTGTGACAAAAGAAGAAATTATTTTTTATTTACCCGTCAATGTTTTAAAAGTCAATTGCTGCAGATTTGTTGTATGATGCAAAAGGTTATCCAAAGTCAAGCTGAGCAAGATACGATGTTGATGAGGCAGAAAACGCCATTTTGAAAATAACAATACTAACGCCTTCATATTTAAAAGTCGTCTGCTGCATATATGTTGTATACCGAAAAAATGGTTTTTTAAAGTCAAGGTGAGAAAGACAACGCGCTTCTGAAAATATCCATACTTACGCCTAAATGTTTTTAAAGTTATCTGCTACAGATTTGTTATCTGTGGGAATTTTAATCATATACATGGTTTAAGTTGCAACGCTGAAGAAATGAGAAATGGATCGACAAAGTAAAGCACTGTTGAACCGTAAATTTCACACAAACGAATATGTCACACATGTGACATATTCGTACGAATTCATCACACGTGTGTGACAAATTCGTACGAATATGTCACAATTAGGTGTTGTGACATACTCGTACCCCCTTTTTTCACCACCTGTTAGTACCAACGAAATGTTCACATTTTGTTCATCACTCGTTTATTAATTTTAGCTACCAGTCGCCGTATTTTTGAGTGAATATCAGTTCGCAAGTTAAGTGTGTGAAGTTGGCAGAGCATTAGACGTTAGACATTCAAAAACAAATATTCGAATGTCTAATTAGACATTAGACGTTCGATTAGACATTCGCAAATTTTGATTATCGAATGTCTAATTAGACATTAGACATTCGATTAGACATTCAGAAATATTCGCAAATTTTAAACATCGAATGTCTAATTAGACATTAGACATTCGATTAGACATTCGCAAATTACAGGATCTATAACCCAAATTCGTCGTAGGTTATTGTACATTCAAAAAAACGAATGTCTAATTGGTCAGTTAGGCATTAGACATTCGAGTAGACATTCGAAAATTAAGAGATTTATGTACCGAATTCGTCGGAGGTCATTGTACATGCAGAAAACGAATGTCTAATTGGTCAGTTAGACATATTCGATTAGACATTCGCAAATTACCAAACGTAGGTTCCAAATTCGTCAGGAGGTTAATGTACATTAAAAAACGAATGTCTAATTGGTCAGTTACACATTAGACATTCAATTAGACATTCGCAAATGAAGAGATGTAGGTACCAAATTCGTCGGAGGTCATTGTACATGCAAAAAAACGAATGTCTAATTGGTCAGCTAGACATTAGACATTCGATTAGACATTCGCCAATTAAGACACTTAGATACCTCAAACATATCGATAACTTGAATATACCGATAACTCGAACATATCGATATCTCGAATATACCGATAACTCGAACAAATCGATATCTCTAACTTATTAATAACATGAATGCATATTTAACTCGAACATATTGATAACTCGAACATATCGATATCTCGAACATATCGATATCTCAAACATACCGATAGCTCGAACATATCGATATCTCGAATGATAAAACATATGTATTTAATTTGAACATATTGATAACTCGAACATAGCGATATCTGGAACATATCGATATCCCGAACATACCGATAGCTCGAACAAATCTATATCTTATTAATAAAATGAATGCATAGTTAACTCAAATATATTGATAACTCGAACATACCGATATCTCGAACATACCAATAACTCGAACACATCGATATATCGAATTCATTGATAAAACCAATGTATTTAACTTGAACATATTGATATCTCTCAATATATTCGAATTAACGATGCATTCATTTTATTAATAAAATATAGATTTGTTCGAGCTATCGGTATGTTCCAGATATCGATATGTTCCAGATATCGATATGTTCGAGTTATCAATATGTTCAAATTAAAAGCATTCGTTTTATCAATGTATTCGATATATCGATTTGTTCGAGTTATCAATATATTCGAGTTACAGATGCATTCATGTAATTAATATGTTAGATATATCGATTTGTTCGAGCTATCGATATGTTCGAGATATCTATATGTTCTAGATATCGATATATTCGAGTTATCAATATGTTCAAATTAGATATATGTGTTAGATCAATATGTTCGAGATATGTATATGAAGTATCAGTGTCGAAAGGTTATCAAATTATTGAGTGCTAAAGAATTTGACATTTTTACCCCCTGTGACCTTGACCTTTGGTCCAATGACCCAAAATTGTACCTGGGTCATTTACTCAATATGTTCTAGCATCCTGTAAAATATGAGGGCTATATCAATATGACCCCTGATCTATCTAAGTGGCATAGACTGTTTTTTGGAATGTGTGACGTATTCGTATGAACAATATTTTTAAAATTGTTTTTTGTTTTTTTGGACATGTGACGTATACGTTTTTGCTTTGAGGGGGGGTAGAGGTACACAACTGAATTTTCACAAATGTGTGACATATTCGTACGAATTTGTCACACACGTGTGATGAATTCGTATGTGTGAAAATTACGGTTCAACAAAGCACCATTTATCTATTGGTATGTTTTTGTTTAACCTTTTCCAATAAACATCAAATCTGCAGCAGAAGAGTATTGGCAAAAAATAGGAATATCTCTATAAATGAAATTAAAATAATTGAATAGATTTGAAAACATTGTGGCAAGTGATAAATTGGTCATTATTACCAGGATCCCCTTTTGTAACAATGTTTTGAAAAGTCGACTGTTGCAGATGCGTTTGAATTACAGTGGGAAAGAGTAAATCAAGCCTATGCTGCCGATGTTATAATGTAAAACCACAATACCAGGCCAGGAGGTTGCGAATCTTTATGTGCAGGGGTGAGAGGTTTAAAGGCTATCCAAAAAAAGGGTTGACCTCACATTTAATCTTTTCATTAGAGGCAATATAATTATTCGAATTCACATTTCAATTGATATAAGGTCACAAGTACATATTACGATATTGTGCTCATGCATAAGAAAAACGTTTAATTAATCTTGTATCTGTAAACTTCAATTGCTATGAATGCTCATACATTAAATCAAAATTTGTTTGTTTGTTGCGATAATGGTCATTTAACCGTTCCCATGTCACAAACAACTGTTGAGAACATTGCAGGAAAAGGAGACATCTCTTCGTGGGTAAATTCTTGCTTAATTTCCAACCTAATGTTCATTGTCGTAAACAAATCATCAAACTTCAAAAGTTCCAAATGATATAAACTTTTTCCTCAGATGTTTTCAGAGCAAAAACTCTATCAATATTGATGACATGC
>JASEVX010000924.1:20000-35171 GCA_031761405.1 Serripes groenlandicus
ATAATGGTAAAAATATGGAAAATATCTAGAAGTTAATCTCTTAAGTTTAAATATTAAATAGTTGTCCACTGCATTTGCATCGAAATGGGTGAAACAAGCTTATGCGTGTCAAATTAAATATAAATGAAACAAAGGTCAGTACATGAAGATGAAAGAAAACAGTGACGATTCATATTGAGAAAACTGGTGTTTGCTTGTTTTGGTGTTTTACACCGCTTTTAACATTTTTCAAGTATATCAAGACATGTCCTGGGTAAGTTACTAGTACTACTCGTCCATGTATTATGACACCAGCTAGTCAGTCGTAAAGCGTTCCTCGCAACCCTGATCATCAATAGAGGAAGCTATTATTTCACCGTTCTACCAATAAACTACCGAGGTTAAACTACCGAGGTTAGGTATGTGAGTGTATCAAGCTAAATAGATTTTATTACTATCCTTATGAAATAAGGATTATTTATCATTGGCGTATTGATTCCTTGTAAATTATAGCTGAAATAAACAGATTGTTACGTTTCCGATATTTTTTTTACAAAACGGGTTCTTGATATTCATGTATGTATTATACAATGTTTCTTTTAAATAAGAATGATTAACATTTGTACATAGGCTTCTTGTAATTTTAAGTAAACCATTTCAGTTTAATTGACTTTTGGAAATTGTTATAATTGTTGAATCCAAAATGCGGTATTACACAACGAGTTCTTGATATTCATGAATGTTACATGAGCGATTTCTTTACCATCCTTCAGAAATAAGTATTATTTAACATATGTGTATTGATTCCTTGTAAATTATAGCTGAAACAATCATATTTTAACATAACGACATTTTATTACCACTCGGGTTGAGTCCCGAAAAATGGTATAACAAAACGGGTTTTGGATATTCAAGTATGTTTCACAAGCAATTTCACCAACACCCTACAGAAATAAGTAACATTTAACATGTGTGTATTAATTCCTTGTAAACTAAAGCTGAAATACACAGATTTTTACTTTTTCGATATTTTTATTACAAAACGGATTGAGTGCCAAAAATTGGTATTAAATAACGGGTTCTTGATATTCATGTATGTATTATGTAATTTTTCCTTACTACGTTCTAAAAAGAGACTTTTTAACATTTGTACATAGGTTTCTTGTAAGTTTAAGTTGAAAATTTAAGTTTAATTGACTTTTTATTTTTTTATTACAAAAAATATTCTAAAAATGTGGTATTACCAAACAGGTCCTTCATATGTATGTACGTTTCACGCGCGATTTCAATACCATCCTTCCGAAATATGTTTTGTTTACCATTACTACAGTCGGGTCACTTTAAAGTCATTGATTGACAGCTGACCTCATGACCTTAAGCTGTCCCCATCGTCAGCCCCGCCCCCTTTTTGTTATGTAAAGTAGGTCACTCAACGACCTTGACCACCTTTAAAAGGTGAACACGAGGTCAATAATGTAATGCGAAAATGTACTGAATCAACATCAGCATTTTTGCGCGACGGAAATTTATGAGACGTATTGGTTTTTAAATCACGGTAAAAACCCATTAATCTTCATTTTGAAAAAGGTGAAACCACAGATCGCTCTACAGATCACGACATTACTATACGCAGTGCAATTAATTTAATGGGGAAACTAATTGTTGATTCAATGACATCGTTTGTGTAGAGACCACTGTAAATTACTACGGAGGTCACACCATCAAAGTTACAAGTCGTCACCGAAAATATTCATACCATTTATGGAAACGGCGTTACGGAAAATTTCAAAGTACGAGCTTTTGAGTGGTACAATCGCCATGTAAGCCTCTGCAGACGCATCCTGACGAAACACCGACCATACAACTATGCAATTTGATCTTATTTGCAATTCACAATATAACCTCCGAATTGAGATTTGTGTGTGTCGTGGCTCATGTGTGTAAAAGCTCCGAAGCTATGCTGTACTCATTCTTCATAAACTTTCCCGTGTCTTGAATTTGGAGGTAATGAATTGTGGTAAAATACATTTAACTAAAAACAAGTAACAGTTTTAGAAATTGGACGATTTGGAATTAAAAGGGATATTAAAGCAGGTTTCAGAATTGTTCTCCAATACATAATATTAAAGTTTTACAACAAAAATCATTTTGGAAATTTGGTCAAAATTAACCATTTCAATTCTTCATTTTCCACATACACCAAATCTGCAGCAGATGACTTTGAAAACGTTATGACAAAAATATAGAAAATCTTTTTACCGTCTGCTGCAGAGTTTGTGTATGTAGGGAATGGTTCGAATTATGTCTGCTCAAAAGACTCGCCGGCAGATCCTAGTAAAGTAGCGTCCGACCACTACCGGACATTTGATTGTTTTCATGACCTTTGATTGTTGTACAATAAACGATGGTTCATTAATGATACACACAACAACGTCTTCATTACGATGCATACAATCAGGTCTGTGTAAAATATGTAAATGAAGGTCCTCATATTGTGGTCTTTAAAAATATAGATATTATGGGCCCGTTCTCATTTTGTTTATAAGTATAACATAAAACTGACGTTAAACCAGATTGTTCGACACTTTCTATATTCCGCTAAGTAGGCTGCTTCACCTAGTCATCAGAACGTGGCGATATGTCAAGGTCTTCACTACCACAAGTATACAAGTAGCTGTTCTAAATGACGCATATCAGTAGCAGAAAACTTTTGATTATAATACTCTGCTGACTTCAGAAGATAAACATCGGTAGTTCCTTTTGAGAGACTGAATTTCCTTCAAAGAACAGCATGCAGTGTTAACTTTTGTAATATATCACATAAATCATACTAATGAAACAGTTATATGAATTAAGGCAAAGCCACTGATTGTTTCGGGAGGTGCATTCAGTCTCAACAGATTTAATCCCCTACTCAAAAGATTTATAAGCTGTTGTGCAATAACGCATTTACTATTTGTTCAATTGATAATGGATAGAAATGTCAACCAGGGGTAGAGAGTTCAAGTTCAAGCTTACTTCCCGAATGTCAAAGACTACTTTTACCAGTGAACTCGAAAATTTTCCTAGGAGCTTAAACAAAGCATAGATCGAATAATGACCATGAAGTTTGAGGTAATATCCCCAACGCCATGATAAATGCATTAACATATACAATATGTATATGTCTCTGGATTAATGCATCCACATTTTGAGAGAAAAATACATTTCTGCCAACTGATCTTGAAATCAGACAAGCAGTTGCAGAGATAAAACATTTAGTCATATTTTGTGAATTTCCTATGTGATTAATGATGACAATATTAAAATGCATATATTTTTGACCTAGAAAAACGAGCAATTTCTTCTTTTGCCACAATATTTTTAAAAGTATTTGTCTGGTTGGTTTAATTCAGATAATGATAAATTCAAAATAGTGTAACCTTTTTCCAATTTGAGGAAATATTCCTGTCATAAAACTATGTCAATAACTAAGACATCTATTGTAGGTATGTCAGAGAATGGCTAGGTTCTATGTCAGCAGCGGAGATTATTACCACACATGCTACAGATGACGATACGCCAGTTTGTCGCTACAGTTTATCAGAGGAGCATTTCAAAATCATCATGGCAACAGTGTCAGAAGGGCGAATGATGGGGGAATGCGTTAAGAAACTTGACGCCATCAAATCTTGTTTTAAGACAGAAGGACCTTTAGGTAGGTGTCGACCGACAGAGGCAATCAACCTCGTTTCTAGAAATATTACGCAGAACTCCATCAATGCCTAGTGAAGATTAACTGGAGCAATTTCGTAGTCATGAATAAAAACGAACTGTTGATTGGACACTTCACGGTGCAGTTTAAAAACATGAATTACTTGTTTCAAAATAAACACTCTTACTTCATTAGCGATTTATTCAGTAGATTGGTTACCATGCTTTCATTTAACGAGGATTTAGTTCATTTATTCAGGTGCCATTTATTCTCCGAAACCATACCAGATATATCAGGCCCGCATACTGGCGAAATCTAAGCATATCAGTAGTGTTTGGACAGCTGATAGGGTCCTTTTTATCAAAGATAATTCCCAGTTCAGATTCAGAGTGGAGTCAAGACATCTAAGAACATTGCTTAACTTTCTATTGAACAGTATAGTTCCCGGGACATTTATTGTCGGACTACAGTAATTCGCTGATGTGTGACTTTACAGTTCATGCATACTAGTACTACATAGTATATATTGCGGAACATGCGGAAATTACACTCATTTAAATTTCATAACGTTCAACCCTTATCATGCTGATAACTTTTGATCTCATTTTCCTTCATACATTGTGTTTAAGCTTAACTTCTAAAAACACATTGGAAGAAGGATAAGAGTTGAAAAGATCTAGAATTATTACTAAGCAACACATGGCCACAGTGACTCGTTGTTATATGATTCGTTGATTCGATCGTCATCTTCCTTCATACATTGTGTTTAAGCTCTTAACTTCTGAAAATACTTTGGAAGAAGTACAAGATTTCTGTGAAGTAATTGTTAACCCTTTCCCATTGTAGACGCATTTTGACGCATCTGCATCAGACGTCTTTTGAAGGCAGTGTTGCAAAAGGAGAGTTTGCTCATGACGAGCAATTTCCCGACTTAGCACAATGTTCTCAACTGTATTAGATAATCGAAACACCAGTAAACTTTTCATTTAACGATTGAAAACATTGTTAAGAAAGTTATTTATATTATTAATTGTTAGATGGTCAAATGTTCTTGTATATTATTCAACTCAACTGTCTATGAAATAACTGTTAACCCTTTCCTCCCACTGTAGACGCATTTTGACGCATCTGCAGCAGACGTCTTTTGAAAGCAGTGGGGGCAAAAGGAGATCTTACTCATGATAAGCAATTCCCCACTTGGAACAATGTTCTCAACTATAATCGAAACACCAGTAAACTTTTCATTAAACGATTGTAAACATTGCTAAGAAAGTTATCTTTGCCAACAATTATTAGATTGTCAAATATGTTTGTATATTTCAATTGTTTATTTGACCGTCATTTGGCTGTTAAATTTGTAGCGAAATATTTGTACAGCTTCAAAGGTAACTTGTTTGCAAACAAGTCCACTATTGTCCGTCCATCGAAAATCATGTATTATGTCTTTTTTCTATCTATCTTTAATGCTAACAGCACTCTCTTTCAAGTATGATTCTCATATTATTTCACGCACTTTAACATATACTTTACAGCTCATCACAGGGTCTGCCAAACATCAGAATTTGCGATGCTTCTCAATTGTCAGGATCTACCCTCCTTAATGCATATCTCCAATTCAGAAAGGATGCATCGTATTTTTTTTTTAATTGAAACTTCAACTTGCTATGGCCATACATGTAAAAATTCAAGTACAGTAGCCTATACATTAAACAACCCATATTTCATCACGCTATAGTTCAAGCTTTGCGGTGACATCCATCCCATTTTTTCTTTTATTTTTCCTCCACCGATTCCCTAGAGAAGGTGGTAAGTAGAGGCCTCTGTATCATGTATATTAATATTAAGAGCCTCAGGCCAAAACTTTTTATCTTGGATATAGAGGCAAAGCCCTATGCCGTCCTTATTTTTACTGAGACTTGTCTTTCACTAACTGTTGCTTCTTCTGTCTTGATAATATCCAACTTTGAAGGTCCATACAGATATGACAGAACTGACAGACATGGGGGTGGGGTTGCAATCTATGTTAGGAATACTCTGAAGTCATCATCTAATCAGGATCTCCATGTTCCTGGACTCGAGGCTCTATGGGAAGAAATCAACTACACATTTCAAAAATTACTAGTTGGTGGTTTCTATAGACCACCGAGCGTAGATAACAATTAATGGGGTCTAATTAAAGAAAGCATTGACCGTGCGTACTCACAAAAGTACGATAGCATTATTGTTGCAGGTGACTTTAATGAACACTTACTTAGCAACTCCCAAACTTTAAGATTCTCAACTTGATGACATCTTACAGCTCAAATCATCTCCTCGCCAACCCATTTTACTGAACATTCTTCATCTCTGATCGATCTGCTATTCATAAAAGACATTTCCAAGGTCAGGTCCAGCTTTGTAGCGGACCCTTTTGTTCCCGTCTTGGTACGTTACCATGGTCCCATAGTGCTAGTCATTAAACTTGATAAACCGACATCGACAACCTTCAAACGAAAGATATGGAATTACAACTTAGCAGATATTAACGCCTTTCGAGATTGTTTATCGAATACAGATTTGGACACTGTACTATCTCCAAGTGATCCTGACACCCTAATTAATCCAAAGCTTCTCTACTCTTTGTTGAAATTTCCCTTCAAGTGTGCAGGATGGTAGTTAAACTTCGAGTTTGATAAACACATAGATGAGTGTTTTGCTATGAAAAGTAAATATCATATCATGCAAATAGTTTATAACTTATATCGTTCAAAATATGTTTTCTCAGCTTAAATGCATCGTAAAGATATGTTGATACTTTATAAATAATTTCTTTATTGCTACATTCCAATATTAAGAACAATAATTGAACAGATCTATTTGTCATCCATCTCCTTTAATGTTGTGTTACATAGCCCCTAATAACTGTTACACTTGAAGAACAAAATTAAACTTCAATGACATGATTACCCTTTTTTCACATATTTGACCAAATCTGTAATTTCGATCAATAGATAAATGCCTACCCTTTTTCAATCATGAGATTGTGCGAAGAACATCTAACATTTGACAATGTTTTCCTCTTAAATACATGTATATAGGAAATGTCGAAACTGAGATACATTTTGGGAGTTAACAATGATTTGAAATGTTTGTAATGTATATTCCTTTTGGTGTTTCGTTTATATCGGTATGCCAAATTTGCATGAAAACATTTTTTATTATTTTTGTACAAACTTTTAAAAACTCTTTTTCATAACCAACATCATTAACTATCCAAACATAACCAAACCCATACTTAAATAAAATATCTTTTACAAATGTCACCCGAGTATGTCGTCCAGATTCATAAAGTTGAAATAGCATAAAGTAACATTGTTTTGGATACATCGTATTGTCCATGCCAATAAGACTTAGCCAATACGAGAATTTGGCATATATATTATACAAAGTGGTTAAACCGATGTATTATTTACAATTTTATGTAAATGACGATGGGTGGCTCATCCCATACTGTTAACATATTAAAATATCGGCAGGCAGCCTCAAGGCTCTATTCTCGGACCACTTCTCTTTCTCATCGTTATCAATGATATTGTACTAGATATAAACCCTTCCATTCGATTATTTGCCGACGATACTAGCTTGTACATCATCGTTGATGACCCGTTGAATGAATGTAGCAAATACGTTAAACTCTGAAAAATCTGAATGCGCCAATAATTGGTAGGAAGAATTTAATCCTAATAAAACAGAAAGTCTTCTTATCATTTCAAGAAAGGTTAGCAAGATCGCACAACCTGCATTTACTATGCACAACGAACAAATAAATGATATAATATCTTCTTAATACGTAGGGGTTACATTTGCACACAACGGAACATGCCATGAACACATACCAAATATAAAACAAAAAGCTTGGCAAAGGATAAATGTTATTTAAATTATCAGTATCACGTTTCAGAACAATATTGATGAAAATTTATATCATTTTGGTCGTTTGAAAATCCCCCAATATTCCAGTTAACTATATTAAAGGTCACAATATTAGTTTTACAATTAGCATTTGGGCCTCGGTCTGGCCCCTAGTATCTTGTTGAAACAGGAATTTACTTCTTAACAGTATCATCATTTATATATAATTTTCCGTCGAAACACAATTTGTCGTATTAAAAACACGCTTTTTTACCAGAATCAAAAGCTTCCTGTAAGAACAGGTATAATAAACTGCGCTGATTTCTGACACGCTCCGGAAAGTCCTTTCAAACTCTGATATTTCCTTGCTCTTGTCTTGCATGGGAAATACGCTGCGTCTTTGTCATGTTCTATATGTTTGACGGATAATATGGTGGCATATTACTGCCGTAAGATAACCAGTTAATGTTTTGTACATTATTAACTGGTTATCTAGTTAGGGTTTGCGAATTTCACTTAATAAGTAACATACTAACTAGTTAACTAGATAGGATTCGTGTTACCACTTATTTGATATTCTCGAAACGTAAGACTAAAACAGGCATGAAAGTGCCCAGAACTGCCACCAGTTACCTTACCATGCTGTAAAATAAGATTTACACGAGCATTAACTTACAACTGAAACACATTCGTGTTATCAGTTATCGATCACGCGTGTATTGTGCAATAAACGCGTGATCGATAACTGGTAACACGAATCCTATCTAGTTGACCACTTAGTATGTCACATACTAACTGGTTAACTAGATAGGATTCGTGTTACCAGTTATCGATCACGCGTGTATTGCGCAATAAACGCGTGATCGATAACTGGTAACACGAATCCTATCTAGTTGACCACTTAGTATGTCACATACTAACTGGTTAACTAGATAACATTCGTGTTACCAGTTATAAATAGATACTGCGGAGGTCCTTTGTATTTTTCCTTTGGATCGATAACTGTCCAAAGGAAAAATACAAAGGACCTCCGCAGTATCTATTACTAAGTGGTTAACTAGATAGGATTCGTGTTACCAGTTATAAATAGATACTGCGGAGGTCCTTTGTGTTTTTCCCTTGGATCGATAACTGTCCAAAGGAAAAATACAAAGGAACTCCGCAGTATCTATTTATAACTAGTAACACGAATGTTATCTAGTTAACCAGTTAGTATGTGACATAATAAGTGGGTAACTAGATAGGATTTCAGTTGTACGTTAGTGATACTGCGGAGGTCCTTCGTATTTTTCCTAAATGAACTTGCAACTTCCATAGCGGAAAAATACAAAGGACCACCGCAGTATTTATTTATAACTGGTAACACGAATGTTATCTAGTTAACCAGTTAGTATGTGACATAATAAGTGGTCAACTAGATAGGATTCGTGTTACCAGTTATCGATCACGCGTTTATTGCGCAATACACGCGTGATCGATAAGTGGTAACACGAATCCTATCTAGTTAACCAGTTAGTATGTGACATAATAAGTGGGTAACTAGATAGGATTTCAGTTGTACGTTAGTGATACTGCGGAGGTCCTTCGTATTTTCCCTAAATGAACTTGCAACTTCCATAGCGGAAAAATACAAAGGACCTCCGCAGTATTTATTTATAACTGGTAACACGAATGTTATCTAGTTAACCAGTTAGTATGTGACATAATAAGTGGTCAACTAGATAGGATTCGTGTTACCAGTTATCGATCACGCGTTTATTGCGCAATACACGCGTGATCGATAACTGGTAACACGAATCCTATCTAGTTAACCAGTTAGTATGTGACATAATAAGTGGGTAACTAGATAGGATTTCAGTTGTACGTTAGTGATACTGCGGAGGTCCTTCGTATTTTTCCTAAATGAACTTGCAACTTCTATAGCGGAAAAATACAAAGGACCTCCGCAGTATCTATTTATAACTGGTAACACGAATGTTATCTAGTTAACCAGTTAGTATGTGACATAATAAGTGGTTAACTAGATAGGATTTCAGTTGTACGTTAATAGTCGTTTAAGTCTTATTTTACAGCAAGAAAAGGTAACTGGTGGCAGTTCTGGGCACTTTCATGCCTGTTTTCGTCTTACGTTTCGATAATATCAAATAAGTGGTAACACGAATCTTATCTAGTTAACTAGTTAGTATGTTACTTATTAAGTGAAATTCGCAAACCCTAACTAGATAACCAGTTAATATTTACAAAACACTAACTGGTTATCTTACGGCAGTAATATGCCACCATAGGATAATGTCCTTGTAAAAAGAAAGTTTCACAATGATAGGTCTTAGCTTATTTTTATATTGTAGTCTATGAGCCCTTTCTATGCTTATCTGATCGCTATTAATTACGAGGTCATTGTATATATAATGTCTCACTTTCCTTTCCGTATCATTCCATGTTTCACAAGTTGTTACCACCTATGATTTGCTCATACTCCACTAGATAGTGTAAACTTGCCTTATTATACAGGTATTCCATATACAGTATTATTATACACACATTTTATATAAATGGAAGTAACATGTTCGTTTGCAGCAGACAACTTTGAAGACATCTTTGCATAAACATTGAGGTTCTCTTTAAATGAAATACCAAGTATTGTATCGAGTTGAAAACATTAGGTAAAGGGAGAAGATGTTCATTATGAACAAGTTCTCATTTAGCCACAATGTTTTCAAATGTTTTGTGCAGTAGATCCGTCAAAGTTGCGTCTGCAAGTGGTAAAGGGTTTAAGAAAGTTTTAATAATTTAATCATGGTACATATAATTGGGGTCATTCTACAATGGTATTACAAACCAGGGTTCATCTTGATTTTAAGATGTGTGTATGCTATATGTGTAATTTGAATGAATTTAGCATTGTGTAATATGCATGTAAAATGTTTCTTTTATAAAGTCATTGATTTTATTTCCAGGGGACCCGCACGCTTTTGATAGTGAATTCCAGATTTTCTTCGCAGAATTTAGAAATCAAGAGTTGATAATGGCTGTACATCGTGAACTATTTCCACATATACAGACTGTGACTGATCTCCATGAACGTCTAGGTATGCTGGCACAAAACGTTTAACCATTCACTAGATACAGACGATTTATAAATCACTGTAATTTCTAGAAATTTACTTCTTTTCTTTGTCATTTTTTTCCATTGTCCTGTCCGTATTTGCTTAGTTATTTTGTTTTGGTCTCTTTTATAGTCTAAAATAGGTTTTTCAGATATATGTTTAACGAATGGGTATAAAACGCAGATTCTTTGTAAGACTAAATACAAATCTTCACATAAGGAAAAGCACATTGACAGAATATATTTATATAAAGCTTTCTCTTCATTTTATAAAATTGTGAGAGTACCTTTAGGTCCAGCTGGACACTATTGCTGTGATCATCGACTATCCATGTTTGAAGCCAAGTTTTGCACATAATCATAGACGTGCTAACAATGACAAAGTTATGCTACTTATTTTGGTCGTATGGAACGAATTATGTTTGATAGTGTGCGGATAAAGCGCAATTGACATTCGTTGGTTTTACATTTTAAAGCTTTAACAAGTTAAGTTTCAACGGTTTGAGTTTGATTTGTATTAAAAAGATGTCAAATCTATTGCGCATATACTATATACTCTACATGAATAAACAACGCGTGCATGTGCAAATATACAATAATTTGGAAAATCAAACTAACTACAAATTACAAATTACGCCAATGCTTGAATGCAAAACAAAAGTTTAATACCATATGTTTTCCTCTGAAGAATCAAGGGGAGCAAACAAGAAGTCCATAATGATCGTTTATATTGCTCACCTGATGTATAATATTCCAATAGTTTTCAAAGTGTTTACTCTATACATATAAGGAACACGAGTCTTGTCCCCTGATGGGAATATTTGAACAATCTCCGTAGAGGGTCACTCAAATAACCTCTTTGCGAAACTATTTTCAAATCGGGTCAATACATTTGGTCAGGAAGATTTTTTAAAGTTTTCAGTATGTATACGAGTACAAATAAAGAAACAAACCTCGCCCACTGGTAGTCATGTTTATCAATTGATCGGAATCATTTCAACGATTTTGCTGGAGGGTCACCAAAGGAACCTTTGAGCCAAATTATTTTCAAATCGGGCCAGTAATTGTGTACACGGATGTTTCTAAAGTTTTCACTCTATATACATAAAAGGAAATCAATTGATTGTTTGATGTAAACTCTCCTTTCAACCATTGTTCAGTTGTACCACGGCGTTTCTTGGGTAAGTTACCAGTTATACATATCCAGTTATCCTGACACCAACAATACAGTCGTAATGCTAACCCTGAGCGTCAAGGAGGGTAGCTATTACTACCATTTTTAAAGTATTTGGTATGACCCGGCCGAGGATCACAATAGCTCACCCCGCACTTCATGCTAAGGTGAACTAATAAAAAGGTTAACATCTAATAATCTAAGCACATACAATAAATCACCAGGGATCATTATTTCTCTTTCAGAGGGAGGAGAATGCAACGTCTTAGATGTCGGTTGTGGCAGTGGAACATTAACGTTTGCGTTTGCAAAGCAATATCCAAGTGCTTTCTTTACTGGACTGGATGTGTCAGAGGACGCAGTGACGCAAGCCAATATAATGCTGGACAATTATGGTATCGACTCCCCTAATATTAAATTTAAACACAGAAATCCTGAAGCTTTATTTGATGATATTGGTGATGGATCGTTAGACGTGGTCCTGATGTTCCAAGTCCTACATCATATTCCAGATCCATTAAAAATGATCAATGGCGTAAATAAGATATTGAAACCAGGTGGTCATCTGTTGCTGTTAGAAAATCGGCTTCATTCAAACCATTCTGATAACATAGGGGATCTTTCAGCCGCCATGATGTACACAATAAGTCAATTTGTCTGTTTGCCGTTTAGTATGTCTGGCGAACCGCATGTCGGTTATGGCATTGGCTGGGGAGAAGAAGAAATGTTGAAGGCTCTAGGAAAACACTTTAATATAGATGCCAAGTTCCTGGTTATGAACCATGAAGCTCTTTTTATCTTAACAAAAAAATCATAATAGGGAGTAATTGTTTCTGTTTCGGTGTAAGATCAAGACCCTTTTCTGCACCAGAATGAGCACTGAAAATGATATTAGCTCGAGTATTTATGTGATAAGAGAAATTAGCTCCTTTAGTTTTCACAAATATAACTATTCTCGATCTTACATATAATTATTCTCAATCTTACATAAACCGTAAATTGTCACGTTAAGTGCATGCTTTTATTTACTGTTGACATAAAGAGACTGGATAAAGGCAGAGTAAACGGTGAAAATATAAATAAATAACATTCACTGTTGAAAATTGTTAGTGTTTCATGATATAAACATAAACAATATACTCCAGTTAATAAATTCATCTCTTAATTGAAGATAAAACAGGCTATTAAAGACACAATGATAAGCTAGTTTTCATATGCCATCTTCAATGGGCTGGTTCCATACACACATGTGTGTTTCACTCGGATAAAATACGGAAAAGTAATCCCACTTTGGCTATGTCACTACTGCTGATAGAATTAATTAACTTTATCAGTAGTCTTTTTCTTAAGTTGCCTATAACCCTTTCACACATACAACACATCTGAAGCAGACGACTTTGAAAATATTTAGTCGAAAATATTATCGAAGCTTTCTCAAATTATAAAAACAATTATTGAATTAAGTTGAAAGCATTATGGCAACATGAGAAATTGTTCCTTAAGAGCAATTTATCCGTTTGCAACAATGTTTTCAGTGGTCATCTTCCTCTGCGGAGGCGTCAGAAAGCGTCTGTTAATTCTAAAGGGTAATAAGTATTGCATGTCGATTATGGACGACTGTGACTGGATGGAGTGTGTGCTTTTTAGCTCCACTGGCTGAAAGCCAATCGAGCTTATGTCATAGCGAATTGTCCGTCGTGCGTCCGCGCGTGCGTGCGTCCGTTAAGTGTTTGCTTCAAACGAATTCTCCTCCCTAACCACTTGGCCAATTGGGATGAAACTTCACAGGAAGCATCCTCTCAATGTCCTCTCCGAAATTACTTCAAATTGTTGGGATCCATGCAAAATTCTGGTTTCCATGGCAACCGAAAGAAAACAATAGTGAAAACTTAAACAAATCTTCTCCTCCGAAAGTGTCAGGACAATTTTCAAATTATTTTGTGTAAATGTTTCTTGGGTGACCCTCTATCAGATTTCATCTAACCAAGTTGATTGGTCGAAAAACTTGGCCGCCAAGGGGCGGGGCTATTTTGCCTGATATGGCTATAGTGAAAACTTAAAAAATCTTCGTCTCCGAAAGTGTAGGGCTGATTTTCAAATAATCTTGTAGAAATGTTCCTATGGTGACCCTTTATCAGATTCCTTCAAGTGATATTGATTGGTCGAAAACTATGGCCGCCAGGGGCGAGGCTATTTTGCCTTATATGGCTATAGTGAAAACTTAAAAAAATTCTTCTCCGAATGTGTCGGGCTGATGTTCAAATTACTTTGTATAAATGTTCCTAGGGTGACGCTCTATCATATTCATTCAAGCCGTGTTGATTGGTCAAAACACATGGCCATCAGGGGGCGGGGCTGTTTAGAGATTTACTACTGGCCCTCTTGGGCCTCTTCTTTGTTCTTTTTGTTGAAGATTCAAAAGTTTACGAAGCCTTTCTTATAACTGAATCTGCAAGAAAAGCCGCAGATCACTCTAGCTTTCCGGGACCAAATGCAATACAAGTTACCCCAAGCCTTGTCAGGTGAAATGATACCTTGATACCCTTGCGAACAACATGTCATAGATGTGTCTGTCTCATCAACAGTACATTCAATGACCGAATATATGTATCGTTCGACAAAAACTATAAGTGTCACTTGAAGTCCCGCGATGTTTCGTAAAGATGACGGGCTGTTACGTTATGTCGAAGGCTGTTGAGCATAATGGACAAACTCATTTGTTATAAATCATTTTCTCCGGTGTTTTGAAACTAAAACTATAACTACTATTGCACAGAAACAGTAACATTACAAAATGTTCATAGGCCCTTAAGTGACATTAAACTCTTTTATACTGCATTAAAATAAATAAATACAAAATAACGTGTACGAATAAGATAAACCGAAAAATGTGCATGTTTAAAAAAGTGATATTGTTAAAACGAAGAATGATTTGTAAAAACAAAAGAAACAGCGAAAATGTATATAAATAGAACATTTCGGAAAGCAAGTAAGGGGCTCTTTAAATGGTTATATTATAGTTAACATATTTTTTCTAATTTCGTCACGTGATTAAACTAGATGTCGTCGCTTAAATTCTACAAAAAGCGTCGCCCTCTAATACATGTAATTTCCATGTGGAAGATTCTCCAAATATAATTTATTTGTTAAATATATACAATCACACGGAACACCATAACAAAATGCCATATGATTGTAGTAAAAAAACAACACTTATCGTTTTATTTTAGTCAGTCATTTTACAGAGTTGGCAGTAATGTTTTGTTCATATGAATGCGGGTTATATACTTTTCTAATTGTAAATATATGTATCTGTGAATTTATCAA